>JASGXE010007666.1:0-41508 GCA_030068105.1 Sinentomon sp. SZTP_YWyxl | reverse complement strand
AAATAGGGTATCGTAGATTTTGAGCTGGAGGCCTCAATTTTCGAAACTCTGTCAGTTTTCACCTCAATCTTTTGCTAATTATTCTACTTTTCGGAGTTTTTTCAATTTTCTGTGACACGGTCTGTCTGGTTTTCTTGTCGTCCCGCTCCTGCTTTTAAAATGTGCACTTTTATGGTGTGCAGCGCTGAACCGAAACTTCGCTGGCCATCCCGTGGCAATTGGCACCGACCTGCAATGGTTTGAGTCCGCATCTGCTGTTGTTGCCATCAACTGGAAAACAGGCACACGTATTCATGTCTGGAAAATTTCAAAATCATGTTTGGGTTGCTTTTCCATCTGTTATATGTTTTGTCCAAGCAAACATGCGCCAAACAAAAATGACAAAACTTTGCCGATGGGGAGACTCGAACCCACGATCTTTGGACCTGAAGCCCAGAGCTGAAATTTCTGCAGCGGCGTTTGCAGAAATTTCAGTTCTCCAATCGCGCCTGAATGATAAAGCTCGGATATTCAGGCAAAGAATGTTCGACAATTTGGACACCTCTGTCATGCCCCCGCTCCCACCTTCATTTTGCTGCAAGTTTTGGCGCGGACCATTCTGAAAATGAACGCACTTTAAGTATAGAACTATACCTAATTGAAGATAACAGTTGAAATGAATGGTGTTGCAAAGTGTGTTTACTCGTTTGACGGCAAAGTTTTATTGGAGTTAACGAAATTGAATTTGCTGATTTTTGATTAAAAACGCTGAATTTTGAAAACATAAAATGGGCTTGCCTACCAACCTCTGGTGACACACAGCCTTTTTTAACAAACTTTGACCTGATCTAACCTGAGGGTAAGGACAGGTCAGGTTTGGGTTAAATTGGGTAAGGTTAGGAGGTTGGATTGGGTTAAGTCAGGTTAAGTTAGCTGTGTTAATTAAAAGTTAACAAAAGTTATCACCAACGACGATAATGCTCTATCTGTTGGTAGGCCTACCTTAGGCTCAAACACTTGATGAAAAATGTTCAAGATAATTAATTGTCATTGTATCAAACTTGGGGGTGATACAGTTCTCATCCGTATCTATCCAAGTAGGCCAATAAACACACCAACCCTTTACATGAAAAATTAATAGATAGGCTCAATGAAAGGAAACTAACATTTTTCCTTCGTTTCGACCTCAACTCCCTTTCTACGAGCTTCATTAACAGCCTGAAAACGGTTTAAAAAAGAGCAGGTTCATATTTTTCATCAACCAGAAAAAAAACAAACTCAAGAGCTCATTCACTGCATGCTTTTCAGATCTCATGAGCTGATTAAGATAGGCACCTAGCATGTGACCAGACCAGACCATGTACCTATGTACTAAGGATGTTGCATCCTCCATTGATGAACAAAACCAGTTGTTAATGAACACAACAATCACCAACACAGGTGCTTGCATGATCGTGGACGTGTAGTTATCAACCTTTGCAACATCCACGAAAAGGGGCACATGCTTACGAGCTTTTAGAGAGACACAAATCTTTAGAATGCGTGAACTGTGTTGTTTAAATAGGAGGAAAATGCACGTTTCCACCAGTGATAATGTTACCAGTGTTTTAAAAGGCAGGTCTTGCTCTTTTCGATGCAGTTCACATTCTTAGCTTTTGTTGGTCTACTTTATCCGTGCTCTCTCCCTCTCCCTCTCTATTGCGGGTCTGCTGCAACTTATTCCTGTAAACTACCAATAGTGATGGCCATTGTATGGGGAGAAATTGCAAAAAAGAACACTTTTGAGCTTCAGAAAATGCAGGAATAATAATTATTGACAATGATCTTACAGACCAAACACAACGATCAAAAAAATTGAATCAACATTTCAGGAATATTCAGAGTAAAAATACACTACAGGACAGAGAGCAATTTCAACATGGGAGTCAGACCTCATGTTTATTGGAAATTAGGAGTAAAAATATGTCAAGGACAGTTAGGTCCTAGGTAGCCTGTCAACAGGAGAGTCAGATCTCATGTTAAATTTATTGGTCCACCTTCCAGCCTCGCCCCATCTTAATTTCTTTACCCTTTTTGGTAGGAAAATTATATCAAAAATAAATTGCAATGACTTTAGCTGTTCAAAAACGAATGCTCTAGCCATTGAAAGGGCAAGTCAACATCCCCAGGATCAGATCAGGCCATGTATTGCTGAGAGTAAAAATCCCAGCTCATCCAAGATAGGTAGGACTATTCCAAGGAACAGTAAAATGTCAACATTGTCACTTTTCATTCAAAAGGAAGATAAATTGAATATTTGTGACATATTTTTTCATGTGCAGACTTGGTGCCAAGTGGGTTGAATTTTCTTCACCACTCTCAGCACAGATTTTCACACTTTTTATCAAAGTTATATTTTCACCCTTTTTCCTGAAGTTATTTTCAATCGTTTGAGAAGGAATAAGCAATGGACAACTCACAAATGAAGCTTGTGGACCCCTGCAAAAGGGGGCTGCCCCTGCCCCCAAACCCATTACACCTGGGGTCACACCCGAAACTTTCCTTTCGAAATTTTATTGTAGTCCGCCGAAATTATTATTCTGCCGAAAATATTTCACCTAATTCCAAAGGTCAGCACAGTTTTCGGCTGCACTGAATATGACAGGCACCAAAACACTGTCTAGCTTCTTCACCAGCACGAAAGACACTCAATGTGCATTAGTTGGATGGTAGGATAAAACAACTTACCTGTTCTGACTTCAGTTGTGATGCTTTCGGTGCCTTTTTGCGCAGGACCGTAATCTGTTCCCAATCTTCCTGGGACATTTTCCAATAACTGTTCCAAAGACTAGACCTACAAGACCTAACGAAGAAACCAGATGAAAGGTAGCCACCTGCCTGTGTTTCGAGTTCCAATAAAAATAGGTGGTTAATGTGGTTACCTACAAGGAATTGGAATAAAATTATTACAAGAAAAGAGGAAATCATCATTTTTTTGTTCCTTTTGAAGTATTCAGTTGTTGAATGACCATCCTTGGAGGATGAACACTTGCAAACTGTCTGGTCACCATCATTAAGGGGTCGTTAAAGGAGTTGGTGATTGATGATTCAACTGAAGTAGAGGAGACTTGAGCATGGATGTCAGTTTCCGAGAATGATCAGACGAAAGCAGAGCAATAGAAGTAGCAACACTCACCGATGCCAGTTTCAAAGTGAAGCAAAGTTGTGTTGTCTGCTAAAATTCTACTCTTGGCATGCGTGCTGCTGCTGGATTTTGGATCAATTTGGAAATTTTATGGTGATTCGAGAATCAATTGTATATTTTTTTTTCTCAAAGCCTCGAATAGAATCCTTTTCTTCGAATCCCAATTCTTGAATCGAACCTCAACACATTTTTCGAATTGAATCCTTTCGAAATGGGCAAGATTCAAAATTTTCGAATCGAATAGAGATTCGCGATGCACACCCCAATTACAGGCAAGGCCACCCTTGGCCTCGGAATGGGGTGGAAAAATATTTGAGGCAACAAAATTTCAAATAATGTAGGCAAAAACGATTTGTGCAGTTAGCATATGTGTCGCACTCCACAACGGCTTGTTGCTTGGTCTGGGTAGGTTGTTTGTGCTTCAATTCAATCCACTGTGGTGTGGTGTGGCATGCACTGGATGCGGCGCATCATTCACATGAGGGCTGCATTCCTGCCGGAAGCCAGTCCTCACTATAGTGAGGACTGAGGAAACAGGACAGCATTGAAGAAGGCCACTGAACTTGGAAACAATGGAAGCATTTCGTGCTTTTTCTGTTCACCGAAAGTATCGTAGGTTTTCCTGGATCATGTGATCTGGAAAGCAGGCGCATTGACAAACATGGTAAAATGCTGTTGTTTACGATAGGTACAGGTAGGCTAACTACTGAAAAGCTGCAATTTTTCTTTTTTGTCCGAGAATATTCCTGTCTGCAGCAGGACTTATACTTAGCACCCTGAAAGAGGAAAGATGGCTGGTAATGGAGGTGGAAATTTCTTTTTTGTCCGAGAATGTTCCTTTTTTTTAAACGAGTTGGGGACCACAGGCATTAAAGCCATTGGTATCAGTTGGTCAGTGGTATCCCCGGTTCATGCATCATTTTTTTGCCAATGGCCACACAAACCAAAAAGTGGGTAACATATGGTTGAGCCAAGGCAGCATGTAATTTTCCTTAAACGATATAAAAAAGGAAACATGGTTTCAATGTAAACCATCAGTGCAGGAAGAGTGTAGTGCATTTTTAGAAACCCATGGTGGGTACCGTGAAAAAAATGTGGCAGGGAAAAAATAAAAACAGGTGCAAGAACCAACCAGGTCAGGCGACGTGAAGATTCCAGCACAGCACTCAAGATTTTCATGCACTAAAAATTGAGGGACCTACCGAAATTGATATATTTGTGACCAAATTGATTTCTTGTTGTGTTATCTATTCATCCGAGCCTGCTCTCAAACTGTCACCATCTGGACAATGCCATGCTGGAATCTTCACGTCGCCTGCCTGGTTCGTGTTGTTCTTTCATTTTGATTCTTCTGGCCACATTTCTTGACAATACCCACCATGGGTTTCTGAAACTGTTCCGCAATCTCTCTGCACCGATGGTTTGCATTTGAAACCATGTTTTCTTTTTTATTGCCGATCGCGACGGCGTCTTATCTAAACACAAAAAGATACATGCTGCCTCGGTGAAAGAACACGATGACTTGATTGTTGTCATGGTAATTGCCGAGGCAAAAAAAATGATGCATGTCTGACCGGGGTTTACCACGTCCAATGGCTTTTACTGCCTGTGGCCCCCAACATAGTAAAGCACTGTCCATTGGTGTCAGCATAGTCCGGATGGTGATAATTCAGCAGTTGTTTCTTTCTTCAGCGGTGAAACGTTGTTTCTTTGAGGTAGGGGATACCTAGGTTATACAGGATTCTAATTTCTAGGTGAAACAAGTTGGGATTGTTGTTGAAATTGCCTCTGGCATCGATTGTTGTGGATAACTCATTGAGCATGGAAGAGTTTATCTGTTCACCATGCAAAAAGGTCATTAAATTGTTGTTTTCTTTTTGCGCAACTGGGACGCAACAAACCTTCGCACTGTTGGGAGACAGCAAGCGGGTTGGGGTTGGGCAAGCGGCCATCTTTCGCCTGTTGTGCAGGCAGACGTGGCCTGTTGCATGACAGATCCCTCCCCCTCCGGACGTGATTTTCGATGAGCCAGCTTCTCTTCTCCAGTCTCCACGTGTGTGAAGGCCGAAATGCAGTCCTGCCAAAATGCAGAAAAGCCAAAATGACGACAAAGTTGCGCATCATATCAGATCGCTTCCCCATCCGGACGTGATTTTCGATGTGGATGGTTCTCCTGTCTCCGCTTGTGTAAAGGCCGCCAGTGCAATGTTGGGGTTGGTTGGGAGGCAGCATCAAAATGCTGACAAAGGATTGTTTCGAGGCGAGAAATCAGAACGGGCGGTTAAAAGTTTTCGTCTAAAATAGCAGCGCATAATCCACACTCCGCTGACTGGGCCAAGGTTGTGGGCAACCACGGAACACCAGAACTGCACATAAGTGAAACATTGTTTCTTTGAGAAACTGCACATTTTGGAATTACTTTCTTCTTTGTCCCAATCAGGGGTCCTTCTAAAACGCGGAAATCGCGGAATCTGCGAACTGAGGCTGCAGTGAGAATCTAAACCCCCGAACCAAACTGCCCTAATCTAATCTAACCCAACCTAACCTAACCCTGTCAAACCTAACTCAACCCAACCTGACCTGACCTAACCTGCGGTTCCGCGTAATTCGCTTGTTTTGCGAACCGCCATATCTCCCATTGGTCCGCGTCCGCATTTCAGTTTGTCCCCCCAATCAGCAACACCATACAACAACCCGGACAGCCAGAGATTGGAACAATCTTCTCCCCTCATCCCCATTTATCTCACGAGCCATGCATGGCATCCCTGGGCGCCGCACCTAGTGTGCTTTGACTTTTTTTTTCCGCTGCTATCGAGTTTTAGCTTGTGTCTTTGTTGAATATGTGTGTTTTTACCCAATCGACTTGATCTGTCACCATAACATTTCGTGGCAGTATTGCTTTTTAATAATAATAATAATAACAACAACATGAAAGCAGACAAGTAATTCATTGCAATACAGAAGTCAACAAATCATCCCAACATGACTTTTCAAATTCCGCAAACATTCATATGATGGCATCTGCAACAGAACATTCCGACGTGTTCCAAGATGGTTCAGCCAAGCATCTTCGGAATGTTTATGGTGACCGTAGGTCTTTACCTGCCGGCGCTCCTTGTGTGATTGCTGAGAGCGCAGACGAATGCACAGATGGGGGTTGCCTCTCGGGAGGATATTCTGCGAGTCCGGGCAAATGCAATGCTATCTATTCAGATTCGTAGGAGGAAGACGGGGATGGGTTCATGTCGCAATCGCAGAGTGAATGGGACGACTCATCATCAGAGATGGATGGTGATTGGAAGCACCCCGCCAAATTGCTTGAAACTGTTAGTGGGACGGAACGCACATGGGAGGACTCTGGTTCTAATGACGAAGGGGACGGCGCATTTGAGAGCTTCCTTGGGAACACATGTTGGAAGCGAAAATGCACAAAGAAAACCCCAGTCGATATTTCTGGAAGTTGTCAGTCAAATTACTGTTCTCATGTGTTAACCAGAGCACAAGCCAAGGCGAAAGAAAACAAATCCGACGATCTCATGCCGGCGCCACACCATTTCCAGAGGGGCAATAAACCTGATTCATGCAGAGTACATCCCGACAAATTGGACAGAAATCTGCCCAAATTCTTGTTGGTTGACGAACGGAATATGCCTCATCAGGGAGACGCGGAACCTTCTGAGGATGAGAATGAACTTGCTTTTACTGATACAGATCCACTAAAAGAATTTTATCCAACTCTGCAGATAAGCAAGCAACAAACGAACGACGAAGAAATACAACAAATTTGTGAGCAATTGATCAACTCCCAGGATTTAACAAAGGGTGCAGCTAAATATTATGAGATCATACATGGCATCTTGCAAAGGAAAAGGGAAGGAAAATATGGCAGCAGAGTTTTCGTCCCTAAGGAATTGAGGCAACACATTTTGCAGAAATGCCATGGGGACATATTTTCGGGGCATTTTGGGAGCGATAAGACATATGTCAGACTGTCCAACTAGTATTATTGGCCGTTGATGTACAGTGCGGTTGAAGATTATGTAAAACGCTGCGGAAAGTGTCAAAGAAGAAAACGGTTGGCTGGAAATAAAAAACGAGGACAGATTTGCCCGTGGAAGTTTAGCCCTACCGTACCTCCGTTCCATACGGATTTTAGCGATGTCTATGGGCCGCTTCGAGCCGGGAGTAATGGCCATAGATATGTTTTTGTTTTAGTTGATGGAATGACAAAGTTTTCCGTTCTCCGATCGGCAAAAGGGAGACGTCCATATCCTTCTGCCACTTCTTGTTGCACAGCGTAGTTCACCGTTTCGGAAGTCCACGATGTCTGGCCAGCGATCAAGGCAGCACGTTTGTTTCAGCCCTTTTAAGGGATTTTTGGCGGCGATTGGATGCAAGCAGATGTTCACCCCGATTTACCATGCCCAATCTAACTCATCGGTCGAGAGGAGGATGGCCGAAATAGGGATAATGCTCGCCATTTGTTGCCAGTCTCAAACAAAAACATGGCCCCAATTTATCCCTTTCATAGAATTTCAGTAAAATTCTATGGTGAACTCTTCGACTGGTTTTTCGCCTTTTCTGTTAAATCATGGTAGGGAACCTCTTCTGCCTATGGATGTGGAAAATACGGTTACCATCCCTGATGATTGGCAGGCCATGTACGATCGCTTGATGAAGATTAAAGAGGAAGCGGCAAGGAACTTGCAAGTTGCGCAAGAAACATAACGCCATGGCCCAGCCAGTAATTTTCCAAGTTGGTGATTTAGTGCCTGTTTGGAAGGACGTGAAACAGCCTTTGGAGTCCAGGAAGATTCTTTCGGCTTGGCGTGGACCGTACACCATTTTGGAACGGGTCAATGAAGTGTTGTATAAAACCAGGGAGGTTTCTTCAGGCAGGAATGAATTAAATCATGTGAAAAATATCAAAATGTTCCAGCAGTGGTTCCAGATATGTTTTTCCTGACGCAACGTTCGCCGTCACCCGCAAGTTTGGCACCCCCCGTCTTCGCCGTCCCACGGTGTTGTTGTGTCGCACTTCCGCTGTTGGTGCTATTTTTGTATTTCTGTTCTGCCACCAATTATGGTTTTCTGCTTTGGACACTCAACCCATGGATATCACGCATCAGTAATCGCAACAATGGACAGCAACAAATTTGTTCAGGCTCCGGCTTTTGATGCACTCATTTTCATGGATTTTTTTCGGTCGGCTTTTTCATGATGCGGTTTCATTCTCAGCCAGGGGCGCAAATCCCTCTTGAGATCTGGGGGGGTTAGTTGTCTCGGTGGCCCTTTTTTTCACGGAAATTGGGGCCCGTTTGATGAAGCTCGCCGCAGGCGCAACGGGGTCTGGGGCAGCGCCCCAGCGGGGATCCAAGGGGCAGAGCCCCTGGCAGGGGGTCTGGGGGATGGCGTCCCCCAGAAGCTGAAGAAACTTTGAAATTCGAGTGTTCATTTGGGGTCCAAATTGATGTTTCTTTCAAATTTTTGGGACCCAAATGAGCCTCGAAATGATGGGCGCACTTTTATGGTTTTGCAAATTTGAGGCCAATTATTCGCAACAGGCCTGCACGAAAGCCTGAATTTCCAAATATGTGTGTGTGCAAGAGACATTTTCTGAATTGACGAAAGCAGATGCAAAAACAAACGATTGGTATATCTCCAACAAAAGAAGGTCAAGAGGAGCAGTTAAATTGTGAAACTAAATTGTGAAACAAAGTCGGGGGCACGCGGGGTCTGGGGCGGAGTTCTTGGCTCAAGTGGGATGCCAAGGGACAGAGCCTTGCAGAGTTTCAGAGCCTTTAACAGGGTGTCTGGGAGCACCACAGAGGTGTGATAACTTTTAGGCATTTCAACATGCATTTTGGTCCGGATTTTTGCTATTTTGACCGCCATTATGGCCAGGGCTGGGTGGTCAGGCTCATACATACGGTATCATTAAAATTTGTACAAAATTCTCCCATATGTAGATTCAGGCCATTGCAGGTGGTTTGGCGTTCATTTGTGTTTTCTTTTCCACTGGACACACTTGTTTTTATTGGATATGAGGTTTTTTTCAGAGTGGCGGAAGGCCATGATCTGGATTGATTCCCTTGCTTTTTCAGAGCACAAGAGCGGTTTTTTCGGGTCGGCGGCAGGGGCAATCTGTGGGGTTGGCAAGAGGGCCCAACCTCCCATAATTTCACCAATTCAAATTGTTCGTTACGATATCATTAAAATGTGGTCAAATGATGACTTTACTTTTCACATTTTTGGAATGAGGCCGGCAGGTTGTAGGCATTTATTTTTCTTTTCCATTAAAATCTGCTGTGTATTTTTTTTTTTTTGGAAATGAGGTTTTCTGAAAGCTGGAGCTGGATTGATTCCCTTGCGGTCGAGGGGCCCCAGAGGGGATTAATTTGTGCTCGACGCATGGGCCCTTTCTGGGGATGGCAAGAGGGCCCAAATCTACCAGAATTCCATCAATAAAATTTATTCGTTATCATACCCACCACGGCGTTACCACAGCAGGTGGTTGGCACTCGCTATATATAACTTTCCCACAAGTCTGTTGTTTTTGTAGGTTTTTTTGGATATGAGGTTTTTGTATTGAAAGCTGGAGCTGGATTGATTCCCTGTGTTCTAAGGGCCCAGAAAGCTAGCTGGATTGATTCCTTGGCGTTCTAAGGGCCCCAGAGGGGTTAATTAAGGGCTGAGGCAGGGGCCCTCTGTGGGGTTGGCAGAGGACCCAAATCCACCAGAATTCCATAAATAAAATTTTTTCGCTATCATAGCATTTCCACAGCGTTACCATAGCAGGTGGTTGGCACTCACTTTTACTTTCCTTTTTTGTCTGGTGTTTTTTGAAGTTTTTTTTTTGGATATGAGGTTTTTGTGCTGAAAGCTGGAGCTGGATTGATTCCCTGGCGTTCGAAGGGCCCCAGAGGGGGAAAATAAGGGCTGAGGCAGGGGCCCTCTGTGGGGTTGGCAAAAGGGGCCCACCCCCTCCAGAATTCCACTCGCCGAATTCTGGGGGGTGAACCCCCCAACCCCCCCCCCCCTGATTTGCGCCCATGTTCTCAGCTCAACAGCGTTGCTGTTCCCGGAATCAAAAAAATTATTTGTTTGCCTGCCTGATCATTTTACCAATTTAAGACCACCGCCGAAGGATAACTCCGCAGGCGTAAACAGGGAGTATTGAGGGACAGTTGCGCCTGTTTGCAGCATTTCTTTCCATTGCCTCGCCGTTTGTCACTCATTCAAATGTGCCATAAAGTTGACGCCACATTTGTTGGGATGACGGCATCGTCTTCACAGCGTATTCGGAGAGAGAGGTTCCAGCAATATGCGGACAGTTATGAATACCCTGTGCCTGCGGCCAAATTGTCCACGTCATTTTTTCAGCCTTTTGGGCTGATTGAAGATCACTTTGTTCACACACTAAGTTCACTCACTAAGATCACACACTAAGACACTTTCTTCTTTACCAAAAGAATTGGGACGATATTCCCAGATTCAACAATAAGGATGCCCGATAAAAAGTTTTCTTCTCTGCTTTAATTCACAGGATCAAAATCCAATCATTCTTCTCTCGGATGGATCAATGGCGCAAAAGATTTAAAAAAAAACAATAAGCAGGGCAACGATCAAAAACAAAAGAATCCAGCATCTTGACTTAAAAAATGATGGTACGCGTTTCTTGTATAAGAGTCCTTTCCAGCAATGGATGAACATCTTCCAACATTTTTTTTTAAACTATGTTGGAGGCCACAGGCAGTAAAAGCTATTGGACGTGGTAAACCCCGGTCAGACATGCATCATTTTTTTGCCTCGGCAATTACCACGACAACAATCAAGTCGTCGTGTTCTTTCACCGAGGCAGCATGTATCTTTTTGTGTGTAGATAAGACGCCGTCGCGATCGGCATTAAAAAAAAAAACATGGTTTCAGTGCAAACCATCGGTGCAGAGAGATTGCGGTACAGTTTTAAACCCATGGTGGGTATTGTCAAGAAATGTGGCCAGAAAAATAAAAATAAAGAACACGAACCAGGTCAGGCGAAGTGAAGATTCCAGCATGGCATTGTCCAAATGGTGACAGTTTGACAGCAGGCTCGGATGAATAGATAGCACAACAACAAGAAATCAATTTGGTTACAAATATACCTATCAATTTCGGTACCTAGGTACCTCATTTTTAGTGCATGAAAACATGGAAAAAAAGGAAAAGGCACAATTAGCATAATATCTCTAAGGAAACGAAATGGGGGCATGATACAAGAAACATATATACCTACCTAGGCCTACCTACTACCTATTACCTAGGCCTACCTACTAGGGCGATTAATTGAGTTTTGGCTTTATGACGGATAAAAAACTGGCCTCTGATAGGTTTAGCATGTCATGAGAAATGTTTGTTCCAGAGAAACACGTAGTTGTTTAGGAAGGAAAACCTAGAACATTTTTGGAAAGGGAAGGTGGGATAAATGAAACGAGGTCACTGGCCCTCGTCGACCCTGTGTTTTTGACCAGGGTGCAACAGCATCCTGCCCATCCTCCCTCACCACGGACACATTTTCGAAAAATTGAAACACCCCTGAGCTTTCTCCTCTTAGCAAGGGATCCCAGCCCAGCTCTTCCCTGAGCAATGTCACACTGGAGTGAAAGGAGAAGTCCCCAGAAACAAACCTCACTGCCCTGCGTTGGACAGCTTCAAGTGCATCAATGTGCACTGAAGATGAGGATCCCAGGTCGTTGTTGAATATTCTAAGATGGAGCGAACCAATGAGAAGTAGAGTATTTTTACCTTTACTTTCTGGAGGCGTGGGAATAGTGTCGGATAAGAAATTTCAGTTGATTAGATGCCCGTTTTACCATCTGACTTATATGAGGTCCCCAGTTCAGGGCAGCATTGAAATAAATGCCAAGGTATTTGATATTGTCTGGGCAAAACAACAAAGAGGGACCAATGAAATAATCTGAGATGGAGGGATGTGTAGATGAAGCAAATGACAGAACAGATGTCTTTGCGACATTTATACTCATTTGATTCTCATCACACCATTTGACTACATTGAAAATTGTGGGATCAACCGGCACTTAACTTATGGAATCCGGCTATTCGTCTGTCCTATGTTGAACTCCTTGTTGCCTGCTGTCTTTCAAACCGAAGACTCTTCCCCAATGAAGCATCGACCCAACAGCTCTCAACATGATTGAATTCCAGCTCCATCATGCTGCGGTAAATTTTCTTCAGTGGTTGCTCATGAATTTGTTTTGTACCCAGTATCCGGAGTTGCCCAATAACAAGAGCTCCTAAACAGGCGACGAACAATTTGCAAGAACTTGATAAAACTAATGATGATGGACGGACGATTACAAAACGATGAACAGATTAAAAACTGGCAGGAACTGGTACAAACGATATGGCACTGAATTGACTAGACTGGAATCGATCCGAGAGAAGGCAACGGAATGAGCTCGGCGTCGGCTTATAAAGGCCGACGACGTTGAATTTTTGCAAAATTGAGTAAAATTTTTATCACGTTTGTTGATATCGGCAGCGCTGACGTGAGCCAACTTTTTAACCCATTTTTGTTGCATTTTGTGTGTTTTTGCACAATCTGATGATTTTATTTGTTTTTATTGAATTTTACCTGATTTTACTGATTTTATTGACCTTTTTAATGAACGTTGACAAACTGCCCTATTTGCCACATGGAACAGGGCGATGCAGAAGTGCGTGCACTCCTGCACAGAAGTCCCCCTCTTTTGCGTTCAACCTTTAACGCCAATGGTGGCCACGACCGAGAAAATTGGTTTGGTGTGACAGGAAATGGCACTTGCCTGTGTTCCCCGCTGTGTCGCCTCTTACGCCACATATGACAGCCTATCTTGATAAACTTCTCTGTTTTCTGTGTCAGCCGTTTCGACGGACAGAAATACCAGGTTTGATTTTCTCGAAACAATGAAGACATCAGGCCATGGACGCGGAAAGAATGTGATTTTTGCACAGTAATTGTCATTGACTATCGCTTTGTTTGGCACTTTGGATGATGAACGCAATGATCGGGCCATGAAAGCCAAAAGAATGCGTTCGTATTGAGGTGCCCACATTTGCCTGCTCTGACCTTCCTGCCGCCTGTTTGAAAATCGGACGCATCCCGGATGCGAATTTCCAAATTCCAAACAAATCGCCAGAATTCGATCAATCAGGTGCTTTCCGAAATTAAAACCGCGTTTACGACATCTAAAGCTAATCTAACCAAACCTAACCTAACCTAACCTCACCTAACCTAACCGTACCCAACCTTTCCTCTTCCTGGTGTCAACAGCTGCCACTGGTGTCAAAAAACATTTCGGTATTTTGAAAAACAAAAATATAAAATTTTTGCCGCAGGTGGGATTCGAACCACCGCCACGGGTACTACCTCCGCAGCGGCAGTATGCTGTCTAGACCACTCGGCCACAGAGGCTGCTGCCGGAAATCGCTTCGAAAAGGTGTAATCATGAAACTGTATTTATAATTGCGTCATTTCGATTTTGCTCGCATCTGATTGGTCAAAATATCTGGGGATTTGTTTGGAATTTAGAAATAAGCATCCCGGATTTTTTATTTCATCGCGTTTTTTTCTGCACTGTTCCACTGAACGGTGTTGCAGATGACGATATGTACAGGGCTGTTTCGGTCATTTCGGAGTTGTTGTGGTGACCGGCGCCAGTGTGCCGTCCGGATCGTCGAGGATCATCAGGAATGGGGTCCTGGGAATGGACTTCCTTGGATATGTTCAGATCCTTCTGCGGTTGAAACCTTCAGAACAAAGCAGATGGGTGTGGGCGGACGAAACCTTCACAAATGGAGTCGGTGAAGCAGACATTACATCGTTGTAATTGGAACCAATGTTCTGCGAACAGAAAAGAAAAGAAAACAACCCCTGTTGAAACTAGGAAACAGGAGACAGGCTTCCTGTTGTAGACGAGCGATCAGCTTTTTTCTTTCGTGTCCCAGTCGCTTTTGCCCCTGCACAATCGACGACTGCACAAGCGGTCTGTGGGCATGTTTGTTGGCAATTGTGCAAATTGTGCTGAGTTTGGTGGCAGCGCCCCCATGGAAATCCGAGGGAGGCGCTGCCTTTTTCCCGCTCAAAACAAAACAATGCTGCCATGTAATGTTATCTCTGGTCATATCTCTGGCGCTCATTTTTTTCAGCTTTGCGCCACGCGAAACTCAGGAGAAATTTAACTTTCTGTGGGCATCGCACAGCGGTCCGCCATTTACTCGCATGTCTTTCGATGCGCACACCCCATTCAAACGCCGCAATTCAGCAGCACACATTTTGGACAAATGAAAATCCCGGAATTCTTTCACTTTTTCTCTGAAACGTCATGGCTGATGTTACGCTGAAAAATATTGCTAAAAAATATTGTAAAACTGTTGTTCTGTTCCTTCCGTGCCTGTTCTCTTGGCCTTCTATTGTGAGCTTTGTGGCGAAAATTGTGCATGGGGTGCGGGCGGAGGAGTTCGGTGTCTTCGCGGGATTCGGGTCTCATTTTCCATTTCCCACCTGTCACGTGCCAATTCAATATTCGTGCATCGGCTGCTTAAAAGTTGTGTCAAAATGCGTCACGACACAAGAATGTGGAACGAAAGCGAAAGCCGAAAAAGTGGAAAAATAACCGAAACAAAAATCCCCACGATTCGCATTTCTGCATTCGGCAGAGGGAAAATTTTTCCCCATTCGGCCACACTGCACAGCATCCACTCGCGACAGCAGGAAGGCACCTTCATGCGCACATGGTGTAAATTGACGTCCTGAGTCTGCTCCTGGATGAACAAACAACAGAGAACGCAAAAACACCTGAAAGGAGCGCAGTGCAGTTCTTTCTTTTTTGTGTGGTGTTGTTGACTGGTGAATCATTGATTTCTGCATTTTGATGGAAATAAAACGCAACCTGTTGCCCTGTTTGTGCATCAGCTTTTGGCTTCTCTGCTCTGTTGTTGTCCTGTGCTCGCCTCTTGGCCTTGTCTCACTCATTGTCTGCGTTGGGATGCAAATTGTGCATGGTGGCGCTGGCCCTGCGCGGTGAGTGAGGTTCGGAGTTTTCTCGGCCTGCAGTGTCTGTTCTTTGTTGCGCTGCACTCCTTGCAGGTTTTGATGAGGTGGGGCAGGGTAAAGAGCATTTTTGTTTTTGTTGTGCCATTTTGGCATTTTTCCCCCGATTTTGACCAAAAACTATACAGCAACGCACCACATTGACATCTTCGCCTCCACAAAAATTGGGCACGATCGGCTGTCAATTTTTTGAGTTATCGTTGCACACAAATTACGGTTTGCTGTCCGTTGTAGACTCGCTTCGCTCGTCAAAAAACAGAAGTGTGCGGTGGATGAAACCTACTCAAGCAGATTTGGAGGAGCAGGCATTAAACTTTATAATTTGAACCAATGTTCAAATTATAAAGTCACAAATAGACCAGGAAAGTCGCAAACAGAAAGCAACCCTTGTAGAGAAAACAGAGGGGTGTGTGGTATGAAACCATCTGTCGGGGGTAAGAAGGCAACACACAGTTTGAAATTAGTTGAAATAATGTGTGTCTGTGTTGATTTGATTTGTTTGACAAGTTAAGAATGGTGAGAGACTGCAAAAGAACCTCACCCTCAGAGAGTCATCACAGGGTTTAGGCAGAGTGCCTGATGATGAGGATAGGTATCCATCTAATCATGCGATTAGTATCAGAACTAAACCTAGGAACTACAAGTAGGCCAAGATGTTATACCAAAGAAAATCTTAAGCAAAGAAGAATTTAGGCTGACCTTCCACAAACTAACTCAAGTGAGCAATTAGCATTTTCAGGGTCGGGGCAGAACTCAAGGTGAATGAATGGGTAAGTTAGGTAATCCACTCTCCTACCGTGCCTGACATTTCCACTCTCTCAAATCATTTGGCAGGTAAACCATAATTTTCTTGCACCTTATCTTTGTTTTTCAGATGGGTACGTATTTATCCTCTCAGAGTTGGAGTGCCACCACAGACAAAGACAACATGAACATGAGAAGAATAGATATTGAAGAAGATGGGAGATGGACGACCAAGAACAAACACGGCCAAATTGGCTTTTTGAACCAAGAATACAGCCGAACCTTGAAACGCCTAACAATGCCACGTGTAAGAAATTTTTCACAATAATTACTTGTAAGATGCAAATTAAAGTAATTTATGTAAAAGAAATCAATGTTTTTCTTTCTTCATTGCCTGTCAATGTCTTTCTCACTCATGACCATCACAAGACATTGAGCTGCTTTCCCAAGGGAGAAATCTCAGCAAACCTGCACAAACGAGTACCTGATCCAACTCGAGCATGTGTAAAAACACAGGAAATAAATGCAACAGTTGGCAACAAAAGCATAGAAGGAAAGGAAGGAAATGAACCAGCAAAGAATGTCTTTGCAGCACAAGAAAAAAATCTCCGCACAAACTCATATCTCTGCCACAAACTCAATGGTAAGTGTCGTGTTTCATGTTACCCAATCAGAACATGTAGGCATATTCCAGTTACTCTGGATATCAAACCCAAGATGGAACACATTGTCCAAAATTATGCACGCCCAACCTTCAACCCATGAGCAAGCTTGTCATGATCAAAAAATAGAACTGTTGAATGTACCTAATCCAAGACTTACCCCAACGCTTTTCGAAAGCTGGGCACAGGAACAGTCTAAAATGCTGACAAGGTTAGCAAGAGCCCGTAAAGCAAGATGCTAAGAGCATAATCAAGCTCAACAAATTGATATTATAAAATGCCTGTTTTAAAAGAAATAAAATTCAATTAGCCTGCCTTCCAACCGTATCATCACACCCAAGCTCTCTCTACCAGGTATGACAAAATTTAAAATACAAATTGATGAACTAACGGGAAACCCCAATTTTGCAAATCCCAACTTTGGCAAACCCCTAACTCCAAGTCCCGACGGTGACAATTTGACCACAAAGTGCAATGTGAATGCTGCTTTCAAACTTTGTTTTGAAGAAATACTGAAAAGATTTGTGTTATGCAGCCCCAAAAGTTTCAGCACTTTTGGTCAACTTCAACAACAAAATGGACGCTGCGACTGACACATATCCATAGAGCACAAAAAACAGATTTTCACAAAATGACTCCAACAAAAAAGATGGGTACACAGTACTCAGTTTCATAAATAAAAGCACAAAAAATGAAATGATTAACAGACGACAGGCGGGAAAAGAAAACGTATTGCCATATCATCGGAATTTTACTTTGCCGCCAAATGAATGCTAAAGGGGTCTGCTAAATTTGTGGCGCAATTCAATTGCCGTGACGGCGTATTCCTGTGGGCGCCGACACAAAATTCAAAATCTGACTTTACAAAATTTCGCTTCGAATGCACAACGCTGCTACCGTTTCCACTGTCCCCAAACATGATCACCAAAAATGCACTCAATCGGTTGAGAAATATGGAATTTCAATTTTTACATGACTCCCTCCTTTAACCACAACATACTCGTAGAAAGAGAGCCACGGCTGTTTTTGGATCACCTCTAAAATACCAGCTGTCTGCAGCCAAAAAACAGAGTCCTTAATCGACAGCATAAAAGTGCCATCGCCTCTTTCGGTGGCCATTAAAAGGGCCACTGGTTTTGGTCGGTGGCCATTAAAAGGGCCACTGGTTTTGGTCATCATAAATCTGAGATGGACAGTTCTGTCGAACCCATTATGAATACAGCATGGTCGTCAACAAGAGTCGTTTGAATGGTTGAATGGTTGAAGTGGACACACAACCGGAGACAGACCACACTTCAAAAAATTTCAAATGTTGCGAAAGAAAACCGATAAAGCCCATAAAGTAAGCCAATAAAATCCAGCCACTGAAAAGTAACAAACGTCCGAGAAGGGGGCAGGGGCAGATTCGCAGCAGGGTTCCAATGATCAGGGCCCTTTTCTTGGGGACCTAGGGGGTTAAGTATGCCAGTGCATCGTGAACATTTGCAATTTCGGGTCCATTGTGTGCAAAATGTCATTTTCTCCAAAAATTCCGAAAACATTTTTCCAATTTTCCAATTTTTCCAAAAACATTTTTCCAACAAAATTCCAAAAATTCCGAAAAAATATCGAAAACTCAAATTTGCAACTTGCGCAGAAAGGTTTTCCGTGGCGCATTCAATGGTTCGTTAAATTTAATTTTTGAAAGTCGAAAATCATTGAAGTCCCAAAACAGCAACAAGTTGAGCAGCCAAAAGGTGAGAGTTGACCAGCTACAGATTTTTTACTAATGAAACGGCATCATGTGACCACAAGTCACAGGATGCTCACACAACCGCCCCCAACTTTTGGATTCGCAGTATGGGACCTAACATAAAGGTACCATTTGCGAATCGTCTTTATACCAAATACTTATTTTATGTACTGCTACCCTGCAATTGAAAGAAACAAAGCCAGCCTTTCTTTGTCCAAACATGTGTTGCTGAACCTCACCCAGGCAGCAAAATAACCATGAAAGAATTCTTTTAGAAGCTTCTATTATCCTTCTAATATGCCTTCTTTTTCGATTCTATAGAACTACTATTTCTGCCAGGGTCTTCTATTTTTGTTCTAAAAGGTCACTTCTAAAAGAACAGTTTTAGAAAGCCTCTGTAGAAGGGTAATAGAATTCTAAAATCCCCAAAAACTAGAAGAATAATAGAGTTCTAAAGAGACCTTCTATTATGATTCTTTAATTCTTCCATTTCAGAAGGGTGTATTAGACGTTTAAAGAGACTCAAAAGAAGAACGCATTTAGAATTCTGAAATCGCAAAGCATGGAATGCGCAAGAATTGGAATTTTTATTTTTGTTATGGAGATGCTTCTAAAATTGGACGCATCTGCATAACGAAACAGAGAAACTCCATTGCAGGACTCGATCATTGTGGAGCTCAAAAATAGTTCTCGACCACAAGAGAGTTTGATAAAAAAAATGCAAATTTGCAAAACCCGTCCAAAAATCCAAAATTGCCAAACAATTTTCGATTCGCAGAAAAATTCGAAGTATTCATCCGGGACCATCAGAACATTTTGAACAGGACTGATGCAGTTTCATGCACAACATGATCAGCATTGGCAATGATTTGAAAGAGCAGCAAAAAAGAAATGAACTCCTGTCTGCTCGAAGAGTTTTGGCGGCAATTTCCACAAAAACAGTTTTTGCAATGTCAAAAAACATTTCAAAAACTGTTTTTGTGGAAATTGCCGTTCCGTAAATTACGTTGCGCCGCCTGCACAAGAGCGAAATAAACTGAAAACAAATTGGATGGAAACAGACCCATCTCTGCCAAATTCGAAAGTGTGAATTCGCCGCCGTGTCAAATCCGTCTTGCAGCACCGTCAAATGGAACTCCCAATGTCGAAAGCACCGCATAAATCAACTCTAAGCAGAATGGCTGCATTTCTGCAATGCATGCGAGATTGAGAATTTCATTGAGGCCCAAATTATTCTCTTTGACGAAACACCTTTCATCAGTGACGCAGCGTAAACGCACAAAACGAACACTGAAGGCGCAGGTTGTGCGACTTCAAACAACACATGGGAACCATTTCATTCGGAAATGCAGCAAACAGCAGGTGGCGTCAGCTGAGAACGAAATGAAAAATCATGAAGACATGCTTGAATTTAAAACCTGACTTTAATCAAGAAAAATGCGTGAAGCACTGCTGCGATGATCCGTCTCACGAATGCTTTCCCGGGCACAAGGAAATGTTGACAATTGCATACGCATCAGGGGCAGCATCTGTGTAACTTCAAAGGAAACAACAATTGCATTCGTGCACGAAAACGGGCTCACGTTTTCGGAACTGCCGCGGGCCAAATCACCACATGTGCCATAAAAATATCTTCTTTGGGTAAAACATTTGAGAGTCCAAAACGCACAAGACGTTCTCCTCATTCCACTTGAAGATATGAGCTAAGAATGCTCCCAAGGGTGCTCAGAGTGAATTCAGAATTCTTTCAACAATGAAAACTCGGTCAAAAACTTCATTCTCGGCATAGAAATTAAAGTTTTCTGTGCATTTAAATGGAAGAGTGTGAAGCATTCTCAGCTCATATCTTCAAGTGGAATATGAGCTGTATGCTAGCAGAAAACTTAAATCTTGAAAACAATACTTGCATGCGGCACACGGTCAGTGTGCAAGGCATCGAAATATTGCAAATGCTGCGTGCAATTATTATCTTTCGCTTTTTTTTATCGATTATGGTTTTGCTGTTGTCATATGAATCCATGTCACGGGCCTCCGGGCTTTGTTGTTTGTTCGACAACAACGGAACATACGAGGAAAAATGAGCGAATTGTCTTCGCTCATCCGGAGAATGATGAAACGTTACTTTCACATGCCTCCAACTGGCTCATTGGAAGTTTCCATATGCGCATTATTTTGATGAATAAAATTCTAACCACATCTTGCTGGACCGGACAAGGAAAACCTTCGCCAAGAAGCCAGCAGTGTCTCCGGACAAATCGAGAACTTTTTTGAAAGCAGGCAAAAATGATATCATACAAGCATGAAATGTTTTCCTTGCGGTCCTGGTCACGCGACGCATCTCGCATATTTTTTTTTCCAATCCACTTCCGCATGCGCGTCTCTGATTGGCTGTTGGGAATTCCAGCCAATTTCAACATCCAATTTTCAAAACCTAACTGAACCAAACCTAACCTGACCTAACCTAACCTAACCTGACCTAACCTAACCCTGTTGCGACCCTAGAAATAGTTGCGAAGCGGTGGCAAACATGCCAAATGGCAAAAAGCGGTGGCAATGCAAAAATCCAAAAATTGATGACGTCACACATTTGGACGACGTGATTGGCTGTTGCGAACTCCTGGTCCGCGGAAGTGGATTGGAAAAAAAAATATGCACGCATCTCGACACGCGACGGGTCACGCCCATTTTTTTGGGCAGAAAACAAACACCAACTCCGCAACTCAGTTCTGACATACTGAAGCCAAAACCAAAGAGCGGCCACATTCCGAGCTGCACCTTGCCTGCAACCCCTATTCTGAAAAATCATACTCAAATGGCCAAAAAACCTCAGCTGTTTTTGCTCGCAGCATTTGCATGAATAAAAAAAATTTCTGTGAAAAAAAAATCGACCGCCAGCAAAATTCACTTTCGTCCTTGACTATACCGCCACACCATCTCCGGCCACACCCAACCTTCCATCTCCGGGCAGTGATGGGTATAAAGGATTTTTCCTAATGGTTTGCATTTTATATAATCTGTTCCTTTCTTTTAATTTCTTCGCAATTTATTTTGTCCCATGTTTTCAGGATGTTCCAAGATAAGGGTAATCGAAGATGCCATGTGTCATTTTATTTCTTGCACAGTATAGCTTGCCCGCAGGTGCAGAATCTTCCTCGAAAATTGGGTGAATGCAATTGTCATTTCATCCCTATTATGAAGTTCCCCAAGCCCGATTTCATCGCCCTTCTCTGGGTAACAAGGCTGTGGCACTGAGCGGGTTCCAGGATGATCGGCTATGCATTGCAGGATGCAGCGCATGGCACCCCACAAACCCTACAAAATCAAGTAGGCATGTTGACGAACTGTGAAAGCCTTGTTTTTCGGAGCATCCGATGATTGTTCATTGGATGCTCAATGGATGATCAGGAAAAAATAAATTGTGAACAAATGAAAAATAAATTGAAACGAAAAGAGAAAGTATAAAAACAAAAACGCCATGAAAAATCCCTTTTCTCACCTCTGGCCGGGTATGGCGGGAATGGTGCAGTCAGGGATTTGAAAACAAATTCAACTAAAGACAGTGAAATGCAAACAAGGTTGCTTTCGTGAAGGAGTTGGCGCACAGGCTTTGGAAACGGTATTTGATAATGGAAATCACAGAGGAAATTACCTTCTCGTTTGACCATCTCGTTTGTCCATTTTTGACCGATTCCTTGATTCGTTGGTGGTACCGCACCTACGAATCAAGGAATCGGTCAAAAATGGACAAACGAGAAGGTAATTTCCTCCGTTATTTTCAAGATTGCTTTCACGTGGCAACAAACGTGCAACAATTCTGGCGTAACAACTCAGAATTCTGACATAACAACTCAGAATTCTGACGCAACAACATAGAATTCTGACACAACTCAGAATTCTGGCACAACAACTCGGAATAATTCTGACATAACTCAGATTTCTGACATAACAACTCAAAATTCCGAGATGAGCGTTTGTTGTTTCTGGATAAACAAACCAATATTTCTTTGTGGTCCCATCCAAGTTTGAAGTAATCTCTTCATCAGACGACTTCTGCGGGCCATTGCAGAGTAGACAGCAGAGGCGAAAAGATCGGGATTTGCGCCTGATGGTTTCTTTTCTGAATGAATGCCTTCGCACGTGTCAGAATTCTGAGTTGTTGTGTCAGATTTTTGAGTTGTTTTGTGTCAAAATTCTGAGTTGTGTCAGAATTCTGAGTTGTTGTGTCAGAAATGGCCAAAATTTGTTTCGTGTTGCAAACCATGTCCCCAGGGGACTTTCGTAGTTAATCTACGAAAGTTTATTCTCACCTGAGAAATATTTCACGTGTGAATACATAAACTTCTGTCACCTGCACACTCAAACATCTTAAAGCACTGCACAAGAAGACAGTAAATTCCATCGGAAGCAATGTGATTCACATTCTCCTGACATAATATTTCATGACCAACATGATGCCTTTGTCAGCCACGAACTGGAACTTTCGCCGAAACTTTTATCGCAATCGATTATTTTGCACTTGCGACAATGAAAATTTTATTGGCACTTTTGTCGAAAGGCATTCGGCGCTGCAACTGGTCTGCAACTGCCTGACCAAACAAGTTGACTCAGCCTTTTCACATGGTTTACACACATTTGACAACAGTTGCCTCTGCCCAGTGACACTGCCTTATCACCCAAAAATCTGATGTTTTGGTGCTGAAAAGCTTTCCGCGGTTTTCCCGTATATGCGCAGCAGACACAACACTTTACTTTCTGAATCATGCGGTTAAAATAAATCTATCATCTTCATCTGCGAAGTCAAAATCAAATTAGACTTGTTCAACAAACCGATCTTATGTATATACCTATTTCCACCGGTTTAACTGCCCTCATCGCGTCGCAAGATACCAGACTACACATACGAGTACGCACAGAACTGCATTTAACACACAAGTACGCATATGTTTGCAACTTAGCACGCTGTCACGCAAAAGTGTCGGGCCATCAGATTTTTTGGCATTTCAAGTACTGGACAATGGAACTCTGAACCTTCTTGGCAAATTGTCGGCCTTTCGATAGGTATGTCCTGGAGATTTTTTCGCGCGTTGAATCCACATGAATCTCGAATTTTGGTTGAAACATGTGACCGATCCTCACGTGACGATAAGAAGTTGATGATGTTTCCATCTTGCACTTCAATTTTTCAATTGATTTCGTGATGGCTGCCGCTGCACCCATCTGAAACCATTGATTTTTCTCCAGCAGCATGCTGTGACATGCATTCCTGTGGCATTTCAGATGGAAGCCTTCCTCATCATGTTCTGAGAATATCTGACATCTGAAACAAAGAAAAGAACAGTCTTTGAACACGCGAAACCAACAAGAGAACGGAGACTTTCAAATTGTTCCATTTCTTCCTCGAAAGAAATGTTTCAAATGTTCCAACAAAAGTCATGCACTGAAACTGGTGAAACGTTAAAATCGGCCAAAATGTTTCCATTTTCATTTCGAAAAGGCCTCATGATTTCAGGTCACCAAACAAAATCTCGCATATGTTTCTTGATTGCCCATCACAACACATGGCTTTCGAATCATCCATGTCACATCAAAATTCCGTCCATTCTCCCAAAATTTCCAAAAAACAAGGAACGTGGCATGCAATGGTCCATTCAACATGAATCGATTTTATCCCTGTTTCTTGCGTCCAAATTAAACACCTCCAGCGAACTGACACAAAGCTGATTTTGTTTCATGCTGTTGAACAAAAGAATCAGGTCATGTTATCGAGTGTGGTCGTGGACTCATCCACCTGTATGAAAGCAAAATTTTGTTATGCCATTCGAATATTCCAGCGTCCATCCATCAAAGATCACCAAAAATTCCGTCTTGTAAGAATAAAAAGAAAGAAGGGGGTGGGAAGATAAGACAGGAGAAATGAGGAGAAGGGGAAAAGGAGACAAGGGGAGAAGACCGGCCCTCAGGGCTGCTTCATCGTTCCGTCTCGTTGAAAGGATAAGGAAATTGTGAACTTGGCATTCGGGAATGCCATTTTGCGAAGTAGAACTTGTTGTTTATTCAATGGTTAACTTAGTGCCACGGATGCTGTCGAAGAGACATTGTTGATTGTTGTGATTTACGTTGCCACGGATGCCCTTGGAGAGTTTGTCAGAAGTTTACCATGGACTCACCAGTGGAGAACATTAGGCTTTTAGTTTACATTTTACATGGCTGCACGCTGGTCAACCGAAATAAAAGAAGAGGATCTTATGACGAAATTGTATATTGAACGGCTGGATTAAATGAAGGAACAATAATTGCGTCATGGGGTTAAGAACAACAAGAAATTAACACGAACACGGAACAAATACATAATCGAGTTCTTTCTGACGACGTCGCATGTCGGCAAAACAAATCGGAGTTATAGCAGCTTTTCTGAAGCTAGAACTGGGTGAGCCAGGACACAGTGGACACTGGCCATTTCCATGCGAGGTATCCCCACACCGGCAAGTTGTCTCTTGACCCCGCAACTTTCTACAAACAACATGGCGACTCCTCACTCGTTGCGTCCAAGCACTGAGGCCGAAAAATAGAGTTTGTCAAAAAGAACATGCATCACTTCCCTGTGTGATGTTCTCCGAATAGTCTGGCCGCATTCACTTCCTGTCGTGGCCTGAAGACTTTCGGCCACGATCCCTCTAGTGACGGGATGGAGTCATTGTGGCTTGAATAGCCCCGTACGTGAACCCCTTCTCGGGGAGTCTGCACATCAAGTTTGCAGGATAGGAACTGCACAGCTCGGTGTGTGAAACTGAACTGGAGCTAGCATGCAAATGATGAATCACCCCATTTGCATGTGACAGTCAATGGGCGACAGAAGATAATAAGGCACGGTGAGCCTGCATTTTGTTAGTTGCACCAAACAGTTCTTTGCAACAATCTGGACAACGACCTACGCAAAATGGATAAAAGTAAATTACGGTCAGCGCGTTAACTTCACCACCAAAATTCCACAGAGAAGCGCAAAGATTTTTCCCGATATCACAGTGGTAACGTTTCGCTTGCACTTCCCAACTGACGCACTGAATTCCTGGCATCAGACTTTGCAAGGAAACATATTCACGAAACTTCCACTATCCAGTCGAAAACAAGTTATGAGAAACAACAATATAAACGAAACAAAACACGTCTCTGAATTCGAGTTCGCATTCGTACTTTCTCGTCGATTCAACCGCCACCATAACTCTGAGGCTAGTTCGAGCACCATTCCGAAAGTGGCAGGCAGAAACGCCAAAACAACGGGATCCTCAGAAGCAAGGGATCATCCTTGAGTGGATCACCCAACGACATTTAATAAAATAGACTGCTGCCAGAGTCCGAGGGGCTGTTTTGAATAGAACAGGCGGCGGCCATTTTATAGTATGGCATGAAGAGCGCATGGAGCAATGAATTGCAACGGAAAAAAGCCGCGATGCATGCATTGTTCAGAGAAAATTCGCGCTAAATGGTGGATTTTGGCAATCATTTAGGCCCAAGGACGACGTTAAGGTTTGTACTAAAACATTGAGCAAGCCAAAATAAAACACGAGACAAAGAAAAAACGAAATAAAATAAAAAACGAGCCAATCTTTTCCGAATAAGCCAAAACTAGCAAATATGAAACATTCTATGATCCATGCCCGAGGGGCTGCTCAGTGTTGTTTCTATTACCGCAGCTGGTTACAATGTTCGCCAAATGTCATCTCACACAACAAAATGAGGTCAAATGTCATTTTGATGTGGAAACTTCCGTATTTAACTAGAAAACGAGCCAAAACCTTTCCCGACGAGCCAAAAATCCAAATCTTGCACATCGTCCTTCTCGCAGTCGCCATCAACCCAGATGGCTGATGGCGACAACAACCATAAAAGGACCCCTTCACCAATTAATGAGGAAAAAGAAAATTTTGGCAGATTGTGCCATAATTGATCGCAAATCGAGCCAAAGCCTTTTCGATCTGCCAAAAGTGCCATATATTTGCTCCGGGCCATTTGGGTTCA
Organism: Sinentomon sp. SZTP_YWyxl; assembly: GCA_030068105.1. Lineage (NCBI taxonomy): Eukaryota > Metazoa > Arthropoda > Protura > Sinentomata > Sinentomidae > Sinentomon > Sinentomon sp. SZTP_YWyxl. The sequence goes on along the minus strand of JASGXE010007666.1, from coordinate 15,100 downwards.
TGATCGCCGCAAAAATGTCCGGTTTGACGAGAAAATGAGGTCAAATGAGGTCAAGCGAAAAATCCCAAAATCTACCACAAATCCAGCCACACACCGCAAAAGCAAAAATGTCCGGTTTGATGAGAAAATGCGGTCAAAAGAAAAATGTCGAAATTTACCACAAATCCAGCCAAACTCGGCAAAAATGTCCGTTTTGACGAGAAAATGATGTCAAACGAAAAATGCCGAAATTTACCACAAATCCAGTCAAACATGTCCGGTTTGACGAGAAAATGAGGTCAAACGAAAACTGCCGAAATTTACCACAAATCCAGCCAAACTCCGCAAAAAATGTCCGGTTTGACGAGAAAATGAGGTCAAAAGAAAAATGTCGAAATTTACCACAAATCCAGCCAAACTCCGCAAAAAATGTCCCGGTTTGACGAGAAAATGAGGTCAAACGCAAAATGCCGAAATTTACCACAAATCTATACCCAAACCTATATTTATGTGGCCAAAACAAGCCAAATCTCTGTTGTGCACTCCTCGGTTCAGATTCCAATGAAATTCTCAGTTGAATGCAGAGCGAAGTTGGCCTTCGATTATGGGGCATTCTTCTCCTTGCGAGCCCAAGTTGTGCAACATGGTTCATGCCGAGCCACCGGCCGTCAGCTCAAGATGGCATATGAAGAAGAAGGCGAAGAACTTAACCACCAATAGGTATACTCGGCTTTGTTATAATCTTTCGCAGTTTGTTCGTTGTGTTTGGTTATGTTACGTTAGACCTTATCTAACATAACCTGACCTAACCTGATCTTATCTAAAATCACACCTCGCATGAAGATAGTTGATCACATCTTGTGCGCACACCGAGCCGAGTAATCTTGAAAAAGTGCAGAAAAACCCCATTCGGAACTCCAAAATTTGGAAATGAACCGTATCTGAAGAAGCCTGGTTTTCTGCAAAACGTGGAGGCCAACAAAAATTCTGCTTGGTGCAAATTAATCTACGGACTCTCCTCTATCTATTGGTGTAAAAACATGTCCACTTTTCTATTCGGAAATGCGTTGGAAAAGCTTGCAAAAAGCAGCTTCTCAGCATTGAAAGCGCTATGTCTCTGCTTCTTCTTGCCATGGTGCGTGCGCGTGCGGCACGTTCAGTTTCTCGGTGGTGCGGTGGCCGCAGAGCAGCTCTCTATAGACCTCGTTGGGATCACCTCACAGAAACGCCCTCACTCGGAAGTTTCACCCTCGAACGCATCCCCAAAATCAATCCGCAGCGGCTCAAAAATGGGAGTGCCAAAGACCAAGACAGGCCATAAATCCTGCGTTTTCGTGATGCTCAACCATCGAAGTTTGGATCGTGGTAGGCCTTTTGAAATGCTGCAGAAAGTTATTTTTTGCTTGCCTGGCAGCAGGGGTTGAATGTTGCATTTTGGACTTTTTGTGAAATGAAGATGTACCTGCTCCGAAAAAGATCTGGCTGCATATGCATGCATGCAGCAAAGTTGGTGTTGGTAAGTTTGTGTCCTGCACTTCTTTTGTTTGAGAATTGCATCATCCCCCCTTTCTAGCTTCATTTTACAGATTGAAGCCACTAAAAACGTCCGCGGCTGTCAGAATTAAAGGCAAATTTATTGCCCATGACACAATTTTAGCTCATTTTATTGAGCTGTTCCCACGATTGAGACCAAAGTGAAATGGTCACAAGCGATCATTTGGACCAGAAGGAAAACATGGTAAACAAAACAGACCTTCAACCGGAAGGTCCTGTGCAGCAGGGTGCTACAGTCTGTTGCTGAAGTAGTCTCGAGAAATTAAAAATATTAAAAATAAAAAAATTTAAATATGAGATTTTGGGATGTGTAGGTACAATGCTGTCTTATCAGTCACCATGCACTGCAAAAATGTGCATGCACAACTGGAAGAGTGGCTCAAGAGTTTATTATCTTTTGCGAACAAAAATCAAAAATTACCTGAACCCTTGAAAAGGGGCAAACCAAAAGGCACTCCTTTTTCATCATGTTCAGGCTCTGCACGCAGCAAATCAATTTTGGAGTTGTGGGATTGAAAATAGCCCGAGAAAAAACATGCAAGAATGTCGAACAAAAATTCAATTACTCATGAAAATCAGTTCAAAAACTGCAATAGGCCTATCCGCTTTCCAACAGTTTTTTTCGTCTTCTCAAAAATGACATCAGTACAGCCAGCGTAAACATTCCAGTTTTCAGAAGTGCAGTCACAGAAACAATGATGACTCCCGAACAGAGTTGTTAAAATGGGTTGTCTGTCAGAATTTTTGCAGATTTCTTGGATCAGTAGGCAAACGCAATGATTGACATTTTAATCATCAAGCAACTCATCTGAGACAACGTCAATCCGTTCTGAACAACGCCGAATTGTGCCTTCACGAATGGCTGCCGGCATCAATTTCAGAAAACAATGCCCATCTTCGGGTATTCGCTGCACAGAACACAATCAGCATAGCAAAAAGCAAATTTCTGATTTTTGCATGACAGAGTCTTCCGAAAAGTCTTCGAACATGGAATGCCCATTTTTTTTGGGCAGAAAACAAACACCAACTCCGCAACTCAGTTCTGACATACTGAAGCCAAAACCAAAGAGCGGCCACATTCCGAGCTGCACCTTGCCTGCAACCCCTATTCTGAAAAATCATACTCAAATGGCCAAAAAACCTCAGCTGTTTTTCTCGCAGCATTTGCATGAATAAAAAAAATTTCTGTGAAAAAAAAATCGACCGCCAGCAAAATTCACTTTCGTCCTTACCCGCCACACCATCTCCGGCCACACCCAACCTTCCATATCCGGGCAGTGATGGGTAAAAAGGATTTTTCCTAATGGTTTGCATTTTATAATCTGTTCCTTTCTTTTAATTTCTTCGCAATTTATTTTGTCCCATGTTTTCAGGATGTTCCAAGATAAGGGTAATCGAAGATGCTATGTGTCATTTTATTTCTTGCACAGTATAGCTTGCCCGCAGGTGCAGAATCTTCCTCGAAAATTGGGTGAATGCAATTGTCATTTCATCCCTATTCTGAAGTTCCCCAAGCCCGATTTCATCGTCCTTCTTCTGGGAACAAGACCGTGGCGCACTGAGCGGGTTCCAGGAGGATAATCGGCTATATGCATGGCAGGATGCAGCGCATGGCACCCCACAAACCCTAAAAAATCAAGTAGGCATGTTGACGAACTGTGAAAGCCTTGTTTTTCGGAGCATCCGATGATTGTTCATTGGATGCTCAATGAATGATCAGGAAAAAATAAATTGTGAACAAATGAAAAATAAATTGAAACGAAAAGAGAAAGTATAAAAACAAAAACGCCACGAAAAATCCCTTTTCTCACCTCTTGCAGGGTATGGCGGGAATGGTGCAGTCAGGGATTTGAAAACAAATTCAACTAAAGACAGTGAAATGCAAACAAGGTTGCTTTCGTGAAGGAGTTGGCGCACAGGCTTTGGAAACGGTATTTGATAATGGAAATCACAGAGGAAATTACCTTCTCGTTTGTCCATCTCGTTTGTCCATTTTTGACCGATTCCTTGATTCGGTGGTGGTACCGCACCAACGAATCGGTCAAAAATGGACAAACGAGAAGGTAATTTCCTCCGTTATTTTCAAGATTGCTTTCACGTGGCAACAAACGTGCAACAATTCTGGCGTAACAACTCAGAATTCTGACATAACAACTCAGAATTCTGACATAACAACTCAGAATTCTGACGCAACAACATAGAATTCTGACACAACTCAGAATTCTGGCACAACAACTCGGAATAATTCTGACATAACTCAGATTTCTGACATAACAACTCAAAATTCCGAGATGAGCGTTTGTTGTTTCTGGATAAACAAACCAATATTTCTTTGTGGTCCCATCCAAGTTTGAAGTAATCTCTTCATCAGACGACTTCTGCGGGCCATTGCAGAGTAGACAGCAGAGGCGAAAAGATCGGGATTTGCGCCTGATGGTTTCTTTTCTGAATGAATGCCTTCGCACGTGTCAGATTTCTGAGTTGTTGTGTCAAAATTCTGAGTTGCTGTGTCAGAATTCTGAGTTGTTGTGTCAGATTTTTGAGTTGTTTTGTGTCAAAATTCTGAGTTGTGTCAGAATTCTGAGTTGTTGTGTCAGAAATGACCAAAATTTGTTTCGTGTTGCAAACCATGTCCCCAGGGGACTTTCGTAGTTAATCTACGAAAGTTTATTCTCACCTGAGAAATATTTCACGTGTGAATACATAAACTTCTGTCACCTGCACACTCAAACATCTTAAAGCACTGCACAAGAAGACAGTAAATTCCATCGGAAGCAATGTGATTCACATTTTCCTGACACAATATTTTCTGTCCAACACGATGCCCTTGTCAGCCACGAACCTGGAACTTTCGCCGAACTTTAATCGCAATCGATTCTTTTGAACCTGCGACAATGAAAATTTTCTTGGCACTTTTGTCGAAAGGCATTCGGCGCCGCAACTGGTCTGCAACTGCCTGACCAAACAAGTTGGCTCAGCCTTTTCACATGGTTTATCGCACATTTGACAACAGTTGCATCTTCCCAGTGACACTGCCTTATCACCCAAAAATCTGATGTTTTGGTGCTGAAAAGCTTTCCGCGGTTTTTTCCCGTATATGCGCAGCAGACACAACACTTTACTTTCTGAATCATGCGGTTAAAATAAATCTATCTTCTTCATCTGCGAAGTCAAAATCAAATTAGACTTGTTCAACAAAACCGATCTTATGTATATTACCTATTTCCACCGGTTTTAACTGCCCTCATCGCGTCGCAAGAACCAGACTACACATACGAGTACGCACAGAACTGCATTTGATACACAAGTACGCATGTTTGCATCTCAGCAAGTCGCCTCGCAAAAGTGTCGGGCCATCAGATTGTTTGGCATTTCAAGCACTGGACAATGGAACTCTGAACCTTCTTGGCAAATTGTCGGCCTTTCGATATGTCCTGGAGTTTTTTTCGCGCGTGTTGAATCCACATGAATCTCGAATTTTGGTTGAAACATGTGACCGATCCTCACGTGACGACAAGAAGTTGATGATGTTTCCATCTTGCACTTCAATTTTTCAATTGATTTCGTGATGGCTGCCGCTGCACCCCTTGAAACCATTGATTTTTCTCCAGCAGCATGCGTGACATGCATTCCTGTGGCATTTCAGATGGAAGCCTTCCTCATCATGTTCTGAGAATATCTGACATCTGAAACAAAGAAAAGAACAGTCTTTGAACACGCGAAACCAACAAGAGAACGGAGACTTTCAAATTGTTCCATTTTTTCCTTTCCCGAAAAAGGGAAATTTGGTTTTCCAAAAATTGTTTCCAAAACAAAAGTTTTCATTGCCCACCCTGGGAAACCTGGTTTTTGGAAACGGTTTAAAAATCGGCCCCAAAAAATGGTTTTTTTCCAAAAAATTTTTTCATTTCGGGAAAAGGCCCTTCAATTTGGATTTCAAAAGGTTCAAACCAAAAAAAAAAAAAAAACAAAATCCCTCCGCAAAATTAAATGGGTTTTTTTCTTTTGGAAAAATTTTGCCCAAATCAAACCAAACACCCATTGGGCTTTCGGAATTCCAAAAATCCAAAAATTTTGTCACAAAATCAAAATTTTCCCGTTTTTTCCCCAAAATTCTCCCAAAAATTTTTCCAAAAAACAAGGAAACGGTTGGGGCCAAATTTTGCAATTTGGTCCAAAATTTCAAACATGAATCCGAAATTTTTAAAATTTCCCTTGGGGTTTTTCCCCTTTTTTGGGCCGGTTTTTTCCCAAAAAAATTTTTAAAAAAACCAAACCCCCCTTTTTTCCCCAAAAGGGGCCCGGGGAAAAACCTTTTGGGGGAAACACAAAGCTGGATTTTGTTTTTCAAGCTGGGTTTGGGGAAACCCCCAAAAAAAGGGCAATTTATTTCCGAAGTTGGGTCCTTTGGAAACCTCAAATCCACCTGGTTATTGGGAAAGGCAAAATTTTGAATGCCTTGTTTTTCCGGTTCCAACCTTTAAAACAACCAAAAATTTTCCGGGCCTTGTTGCTGAAGGTTTAGGTTCGAGGAAATTAAAAATATTAAAAATAAAAAATTTAAATTGGATTTTGGGATGGTAAGGGGTCCAAGCCTTCCCTTTATTCAGCACCTTCCACTTCAAAAAGGGGAGGCCAACCGGAAGAGTGGCCCTTAAGAGTTTAACTTTTCAAAACAAAAATAAAAATTTACCTGAACCCTTAAAAGGGGAAACCCAAAAGGGCCCCTTTTACCCAAGTTGGGCCCCTGGGCACGAGCAAATTTCAAAAATTTTGGAAGTTTGGGTTTTGAAATTCCCGAGAAAACCATGCCGGAATTCGCCCAAAATTAATTTCCATGAAAATTCGGTTAAAAACTGCCAATCCCTTCCCTTTCCCATTTTTTTCCGGTTTTCAAAAAATGACATCCAGTTCCCGGTAAACCATTCCATTTTCAGAATATTTCCCAGAAACAAGTGTTAAAATTGGAAAATGGGTTTCTTTTGTCAAATTTTTGCAGAATTTCTTGGAATCCCAGTGGGAAACCCGGGCCAATGTTGAATTTTTCCCCAAGGGCAACCCCATCTGAAAAGCCCAATCCCTGGGCAACCCGAATTGGTGCCTTAGAATTTTGGTGGGCCCAATTTGGGAAAAACCCAATGCCCAACCTTGGGTAATTTCCTGGGCCAAACAAATTGGATTGGGAAAAACCCAAATTTCCCGATTTTCCCATAAGGCCCCGAAAAGTTTCCCGCCTGGGTCCAATTTGAGGGGCCCCTTTCAAAAACCTGTTTTGAACTTCACGCCCTTCCAACACTTTCGAATTTTTGGCCGCCTGCCGGTTCCAACCGCCTGGGTTTGGGTTGTGCTCCCGATTTTCGAAATTTTGCAAGGGAAAACAGATTTTGGGGTTTTCCTTTTGGGGGCCCAATAGGGTTTCGGTGACCGGGCTTGCCCTTTGGCCTGGAAGGAAACCAGGAAAATTGGCAAGGGGGGAAAATTTCCCCAAAAAAGGAAGGGAATTTTTTTTTCCAAATTTTGCCGTCCAGTTGCCAAAGAAAGCAAATTAATTTGAAGAAAGCAGGCGAAATTTAACAAATTTGGCGCCTTCCGGGGAAAAATTTTCCCAAATTGGCCCGAAATTTCAAAATTTTTCAAGCCTTTGGGGCTTTCCGCCCCGAAACCCCCAATCGGTTGGAACCCCTTGGGGTTTGGCCCCAGGGCCCCGGATTGCTGGGTTTTGAGGACCCCGATTGGCCGAATGGCCCTTTCGGGAATCGAGGTTTCGGAAACACTTTAAATGGACAGATGTGGAAGTGGAATGCAGGACGAACACAGACTGAACGCCGTCTAAGGAAGAAAGGGCTGATGTCGAAATTCACAGCAGGAACTGTCGAAACCTGCAATCACATCCGAATGTATGAGTCGGAGCGAGTTGGAAGGACAAAGTTCGAAATGAGTTGAAAAAAACCTCTCTACCGTGGGAAGGGATGAAAAGTGTTGACCGAATCAAAACTGCTGCAGACGATGAAGGGAACACGGGCCGAACAATAAGCTGACCGTTGATGGCGACCGAAAACTTTCGAACTGGAGGCAAAGTTTTTTTGGCGAAGGTGCTGCAAGGCTTTGGTCCACGTGTTGATGCAAAATCCGTCTGATCGCAGACGCGTTGAAAATGGCAATGTTGCAGAATCTTCCGAGTCTTGCAACAAAATCTTCTCTGTTCAATTCGGATAATGCATGAGATGTCTGGCTGAACAATTCAACACAGACGGACAGTTTTTCGGGTTGGATTCAAAAAGAAAAACATTCTCTCAAACCAAAACCACATCTCACACTTGTGGCCTTGCTCAAACCAAACCACAGGCATTGACGTAGAAGCCCTTAACGAGGGCGCCTGCGCTCTGCAAGAACCAAGAAGGCTCAACTTTTTCCTCCAAACATTTTTGTTTTTTCCCTGTTTGCCACCCCTTCATAAAACGGGACCTGTGCTCCTTGAGTCTATGCCCACGCTCTGCATTTCCTTTTTTGGTCCAATCCAAACTACCATGTGGCAGCACCCTTCTGTCTCAACAGTGTCTCCACACACACCAGAACTCTCCTGCTCACCAGCAGGAGCTCAACTTCCAACCACGCGGAACCACTCCAGCCAAGAACAACTTTCCCTTGCAAAGAGCCAAGACAAAAGCATGGAACAAAAGGCGAGTTTCACAACTCCTGCGCCAGTAAAATACTCCGCACCACTGTGACGACGACCTGATGATGATGGGGGAGATTCATCTGAGCAAAGCTCATCACTGCAACCCTGCCTTCAGTCTGACCGTCTTAACGAGTCTGAGTCTGGCTGTGGCCAGGCAACAACAAAAAAGAAAGAAAGCAAAAATGCTGAACGACGGAAAGCCATTCATTTCAGAGATTGACAACACCACGCTGAGGACAAAACGGAAACAGATCAACAACAACAACTGGGTTATTTGTTCACAGGGTGAACAAAAAGTTGCACAAGGCACAAGGAAAGAATTTTCGAAAAATTTACAAATCTGGTGGGCATAGCAACGGAACAGTTTCTCGTTTTCAGGATAAGGCATAAGGCGTCTGGGTTGGGGATGGATGCCACGCAATTTCTGCTCCATTTACGAGGGAAAACCATAACCTGTCTGCCACCGCATGCACTGAATTTGGGATTCGGCCCCACCGCATCTCAAAAAGGTTTCTCATTTTTCTCATTTTTTCGGTTGACTTAATTAACGGGGGGCGGACAATCTGGAACCAGGGACAATCCAGAACCCCAGTTCTGGATTGCCTCTGTCTTGGGTGGAAAAGGGGGACAATCCAGAACGTCGTAATGACTTAATAATGAGGGGACAATCGAGAACCCTCGGTCAAGGATCGAAGGTACCTACTAGATGCATGGCCTTTTTGTGTTTTTTGTGAAGCAAGGTCACCAAACAGTACAAAATTAAAAACCCAGTGCGTGTTTTTCAAAAACCAGTGTTTGGGTTAGGTTAGGTTAGGTTGGTTAAAATCGGTTTCACCTGACATTACCTGGCATATAACCTAATCTAAACATTATACCGTGTTTACATCTGAATTTTTAATGATCATTGAAAGGAAGCTCATTAATCGAAACTGTCGATTAATGATCATTTATTTTGACCCGTTTTCATTTGCATTTTCGCCAAACGTCATTAAAAAAGACTGCAGATTGCGCTTGCTGTTCCCTTTGAAAATTTCGTTGCCGGAAACAGCAGCAGTGAAATATGAGCGTTCTTTAAGAACAGAATTACAAGCTTGGGGGTATAGCTCAGTGGTAGAGCATTCGCCTGCAGACCGAGAGGACCTGGGTTCGATCCGCAGCAGCTCCAAAAAATTTTCAGATTCCATAAAAATGTTATTCGTTTTTGGTGGGTGTTCGAAGCTGTTCCATCTTTTTCTTTTCTGGAATGTGGTGTCCTTGAATGGCCAGCAACATTTCAGCAGCATGATTTGTCGAATTTGCGCCTCTGTATACGTTCAAAAGTGCTCAAGCGACCCCAAAACCACGAAACGTTTTGAACGTCATTAAAATAAATTATGTTCGGAACATAATTAAAATAAATGATCTTCCTGATGACGTTCCCTAATTTTGGGCGTTCACATCTAAAATTAATGACAAAAACTGAAAATTAAATTATGTTCCGGAACGTCATTATCGAAAAAATTGGAAAAAAGCGTTTACACTTGCGATTTTGATGATCATTAACTTTTTAATGATAATTAAAAACAGATGTAAACAGGGTATTACACTGGTAAAGAAACAAACACTTTTTTATCATTTTGCATGTGTGACCTTTCTTCATTTATTAGGTAAATAAAAGAAGCCCGTACAACCAGTACCTTCGATCCTTGGCCAAAGGTTCTCGATTGTCCCCTCAATAAGTCATTACGACGTTCTAGATTGTCCCCATTTTTAACCCAAGAGTCAAGACAGAGGCAATCTAGAACTGGGGTTCTGGATTTTCCACGGTACTAGATTGTCCGCCGCCCCCGTTAATTTCGGATAACCAAATGGTAAAACATATACCTGCATGAAGGTTGTCTAAAAATCAAAGTTATGGCAAATTCCATGCACATACCTCACCATGCATTGACGGCATTAGCTTTTTCTGATGCATTTGACAATTTTTTTCGAAATTTTTTTTAAAATTTGATTTTTTTAAAATTTTAAAATTTTTAAAAATTAAAAATTTGCCAATTTTTACGAATTTGAAATCGATTGGACCCAGCCGCAGGAGAAATTTATTTTTTACATGGCCTAAAATGCTTATACCTGATTAACGTGACCCTTTTTAAGCGTATGCTTTGAAACTAACTTTGCTCCAATTGTGTTTCAATCAGCCGCATCGACCGTTTTGCGAGAACAGCAGGAACATTTTCTTGTGTCCGGCTTCGATTTTTTTTGTTTTACTCCTGCGAAGATAAGGCGATGTCAGAACGTATAGTTCGCACGTGTTGGGAGATGACAGAAAAAGTGCAAAAATGGCCCAGGTGGGTCATGTTTCTGACCATAATGCTTGCGCAGTGCACAACTTTTTGTGATGTCGAACTTTTTCCGCCTGTTCCGAGCAAACATTTATGCATGGAAGCCAAGCCAACTTCACGAAATTGGGTTGTTGTTACGTGTACAATCCACTTGCCATTGCAAGAAATTTTTTTTCTAATTTCAAAATTAAATATTTCGACAATATGTCCGCTTGTGACAATCTGTCCGCTTGCGACAATCTGTCCGCTTGCGACAATCTGTTCGCTTGCGACAATCTGTCCGCTTGTGACAATCTGTTCGGTTGCGATGATCTGTCCGCTTGTGACAATCTGTTCGCCTGCGAAATCTGTCCGCTTGTGACAATCTGTTCGCTTGCGACAATATGTCCGCTTGTGACAATCTGTTCGCTTGCGACAATCTGTCCGCTTCTGACAATCTGTCCGCTTGCGACAATCTGTCTGTTTGCGACAATCTGTTCGCTTGCGACAATATGTCCGCTTGTGACAATCTGTTGGCTTGCGACAATCTGTCCGCTTGTGACAATTTGTCCGCTTGCGTCCTTGCGACAATCTGTCCGTGCGACAATCTGTCCGCGTCGGCAAAGTGTCCACTTGCGACAAAGTGTCCGGCTCCGGGTTGGTTGGTTGACATGGTTTGTAGGTTCGGCTGGGTTGGGTTAAGGCTGGTTGTGTTTTTTTCTGTGTCATCCTAACCTAGCCCGACATTGCCAAACCGAACCTGTGGAAACCAACTAAAAAAAATCTGACTAATGATCTGACCCACACATGCAGTGTTCATTGATCTTTCTAAAGCATTTGATACAGTTGATCATGGTCTACTGCTCAAGAAACTCCACGGCCTTTCTTTTCCTCAATCTGCCCTAAGGCTGCTCGAATCCTATTTATCACACAGAACAGCCAACGTGCGATAATAGATAGACGTCCCTCCTCGAAGTTACTTGATCTCACTACTGGAGTGCCTCAGGGAAGTGCTCTTGGCCCTCTTTTATTTATAATTTTTGTAAATGACATTTTTGATGTAGTAAATAATTGTTTTATGAGACTCTATGCAGATGACATTGTTGTATACACTGAGTCGGAAGAAGTAGACGGCAGCGCAGTCTTGCAAGGAAATCTAGATACTATCTATCAGTGGTGTGTCAAATGGGGAATGTCAGTCAACGTATCAAAATGCGCTGCGATGTCCTTCCAGCCTAATACCTCGAAATTGAACGAAGTGAGACTGCGTTATTCTTTCAATGATGAATCAATTCCTACTGTAACTTCCTTCAAGTACCTTGGGGTTCTATATTGCAAGCCAATCTGTCATGGGATGAACACATCAATATGACTATCAACAAAGCTAAGGCCGCTCTAGGGTTCTTACGAAGAAACTTATCCCATGCGGATTCGTCCTCAAAACTTATGGCATACAAGTCCACTGTTCTTCCTCACCTTGAATATGCATCGGCTGTTTGGGATCCATTTTTAGTTTATCATGTCGATGCGCTAGAAAAGGTTCAACGTTCTGCATGCAGATTTATTTGCAACAACTATAACCGCACAGAAAGTGTTTCAGGGATGTTGGCTGACTTGAAACTCTCGACTCTTCGCGCTCGCAGAGAAGAAAAGAGGATGTCTTTTCTAATAAAAATATTGAAAGGTAAAATTCTCATAAAAATCCCTGCTTGCTTTTCCCAAAATTTTCAGGCCAGACGGGCACTTAACGACTATCAGTTCCGACTTCTTCTCATTAAATCCAGGGCACTTTTATTTTCCTTCTTTCCACGGACACTCAAAGATTGGAACGATCTCCCTTCTGACTCCCCTCTGCTCGAATTTATGAAGTTAAACTGATACATGAGTATTATGTTGGGACCGTGTTCAAGTGTGCTCTTTTGCTGATCTCTTTTTGTTAATTCTGTCATTTGTCATCGATCTCTTTGCTTGTTTTTTTTTCTTCCTCACGGCATGATTTTCACAAATTAATGAATATTCCAGCAATATTTTATCATCTTTGAATTGATTGAATGGCTGCTTGTTTTGTGATCATATTATCTTATTCGTTTTGTACATAATTTTTTTTCCCGCTTTCTCTTGTACTGACATGTTTGCGCTATAGTTAGCAAATAAAAATAAATAAATAAATAAATAAATAAATAAATAAATAAATAAATAAATAAATAAATAATCCAGCCTCACCCAAACCTAATCCAGCCAAACCTTTTCCACCGCATCGCAATTGCGAAAATCAAAGAAAAATTAAACGCTTTTTATATTTGAGATGCGATATGCGTTGGGGCCGATTCCGAGAATCGGTCGATGCAGTGTATAATTGGGACGCGGTGGCAGACAGGTCTTTGAAACTGTATGGTTATGGAACCTTCACCTGTATGTACCGCTTTATTGAGAGGAGAAACTCCAACAATAAAAACACAACCAATCAATGACTCTTGTTGTTTGAAGTTTCAAGACAAATTTGCAGTGTGTCCAAACTGTCAGTTTTGATGTTTATAATTCCTGCGGAAAAAATTGATTCGGCAATTTTTTTCAGTCAGCTTTATTGCCATTATATTTTGTCATATTTATCATGAAATTTAATAATTATATTATTTTATAATATTAAAATTACATTATTATATCATTGTATTATTTTTTATTATTATTAAAATAAGAATAATGATTTAATAATATTTTTAAAAAATATTATTGATTTTTTGTATTATTTATCACTTATTTTCGTATAGTTACCAAAATTTTCATATTATTTATATTTTATATGATTATATAAAATTATATTTACCTGCAATTTTATATTTTTTATTATATAAATAAATATTTTATTGTCGTTATATTTATTGTTATTTTTCAGTCAGCATTTATTGTCGCCAATGTTCAATTGTTGTTTGTTTAGCTCCTCAAGCAAATGGTCCTCTGATAACCCAATGGCACAACAGTTTCCGAGAGACATTCGAAATAAAAGGCCAAATGAATAGGAAATCACAAAACTAAAGTCGCAAGTGGAAACTCGGCTTGGAACATGTGAACATGGTGGGGCAACCAGCCAAAGGGCTGTCGGTTCGGTTCACAGGGCCAATTAAAACAATGATGATTTGTGACAAAGCATCGTCTTTCTGAAAAAAACAGCCCAAAAAACAATGCAACTGTTTTTTTTATCTCGAAACTTCAAATTTGACATGACGGGTTAAGTCATTTATACGGGGGGGATACAATTGCACGGCAACAGGGAACAGTTTTTAAGAAAACAGCAGTACCCTTAGCCGTGCAATAGTGTCTCCCCTTTGGCACCAGCATACGGCACAGGGTGTGCCTTATTTCTCTGGAGGGTGGATAGTCGGTTGAGATAGGTTAATTTGGCGCTTTGGATAGGTTAAGTTAACTTCGGTAGGTTCGGTTGGGTCGTTAGGTTAGGTTAGAGTAGGGTAGGTTAGGTTAGGTTGGGTTAGGTTAGGTTAGGGTTCTCTGTGCAGTGTACCTTTACCAGAAACAACCAAATGAACCTCACGAAAAACAACCTCGACCCAATAATCTAATCCAATCTAACCTAACCTGACACCAAACCTAACCTAACCTACTCTAACCTAACCTAACCTAACGACCCAACCGAACCCACCGAAGTAAACTTAACCTATCCAAAGCGCCTAATTAACCTATCTCAACCGACGACCCACCCTCCAGAGAAATAAGGCACACCCTGTGCCGTATGCTGGTGCCAAAGGGGGGATACTATTGCACGGCAAAGGGTACTGCTGTTTTCTTAAAAACTGTTCCCTGTTGCCGTGCAATTGTGTCCCCCCCGTATAAATGACTTAACCCTACATGACTATTTTTACAAACCGCCGAATCTAAAACTTTTTTTCGCCTAGATTATAAAAGCCTTCGCCTTCAACTTGTTTTGAAAAATGGGAGCAAATGATTTAGCAATTTTTGTTGTCACTTTTTTGATTTTTCATTCTGGCTGCTCCAAAATTTTCGACCTCCAGGAACAACTCCGCAAATGGATTAAGCCAAAGAAGTGTTGAAGTGTGTTTCAAGAAAGAAGCCAGTTGAAATGTCAAGCAGTTGTGGTGGTCCGTTCAGCAACATCAAGTTAAATTGTCACACTTCAAAAAGTGCATGTTGGCTTCAACATATGCGAAGTTGGCTCGGTGGCCAGGGCCGTAGCCAGGAATTTATTTCGGGGAGGGCCAAAGAATAATTAGCGGCCTTGGACGATGCGTTTCGCCGGGGGAGGGGTTCGGGGAGGGGGTGCCCCCTCCCCGAAGAGGAAGTAATTTTGAAAAAATGAACATCAAATGGTGCTCAGAATGCTCAATTTTTGAAAAAAACTGAGCATTTTTCCCCACAATCCCCGTTTGCTCAGAACAGATTGACAACATCAAATCAGTCTTTGAATGTTGTCTTTTCAAATGTGCAATTTATTTCTTTTCTTTGAACACGACACAACCAAACAACCGCGCAAGTGCTGTTGCATCAAAAACTGACTCTGCAATATACTCACTTCATCGTTTCATTTTCAGGTTTCAATTGCAGATTCAGGCTTTTC
>JASGXE010007665.1:0-18559 GCA_030068105.1 Sinentomon sp. SZTP_YWyxl | reverse complement strand
GGAAGGTTATTTATGTTTTATGCAGGATAGGATAATGTGAGTTTATTCGAGATGCCATGATGTCGGATGAGACTGCATGAGATGTGAGTCAAATGTTTTAGCGTTTTCTGGTGAGGTTACATGCGGTGTGGACAAGTGATGTGGGGTGGACTAAAGATGACCATAGCAAAAACATGGCAAGATCAAAAATATCAACACCAATGGTCACCTCATCACCTGGTACAGCTAGGTAGCACCGTGGGGCCTTTATGAACATCGAAAGGCCGGAAAATAAGGAAACAACCTTATTTGTAAGCACAGCATTGCAAATTTTAAAGTAACCAACCCTAAATTGGCATCCCCACACCAGTGGCGTGCGGTGAGTGCCAGATGCAGGCAGGCACTGTGTTCAGAGTAGTGTCGTCGAAGTTGCGTTGCGCGAAGCGAAACGCCAGGGGAGGGGTTCGGGGAGGGGGTGACCCCTCCCCGAAGGGGAAGAAATTTTGAAAAACGGAGCCTCAAATGGTGCTCAGAATGCGCAAGTTTTTGAAAAACAGCATTGTTTCACATCTGTATGCATCCATGTTGAATGACAGAGCAGCAAAGGTGTGGACGACATATTTCAGTCAGGTGGGTCGCAACTGAGATGAAAGGAAAAAATTATTTGAGCAATTTCAAAAGAATCTTTCACAACAAGCAAAGCCCAGATGGGTTGCAGAAAGTTTAATTGGTGCGCAGTGTCCCCATGCCCCCCGTTCGCACAGGCCTGGCTATGCCGCTGCAAGCCAATTTCAAGCTTTTTATCCAATAGGCATCTCCATGTTCAATGTTGCATTTCCATTTTGTTGAACATTTGCATTTGCGAAATATCCATTACAAATCAAACTCCGAAAATCGATATTTTTAGTGACAAACGCTGAAATGTACCTACAATTTTAGTGTCTTCGTCAAAAACACAAGTTCATTGAAATGCATTATTGCATTGGCTTCACAAATTGTGGCACCGACTTCAAAAGCGAATTCAATTGGGACCACATTTCACAAACTTTTGCCCACACACCAGAATCTGATGTTTTCTGTTTTCACAAGTCAAATCCAACATTTCCCTTTTCTGTTTCCCATTCCCGCAAAATCATCATTTGGCTTGGCCGCACTTGACATTCAAAAATTGCTGCAGACAGCGTGCCTTTGGCGAAGCGAGGTTTGCATTCATCACAGGCTCAGTGCTCAGCCTGCATTGCCATCCATCACAGCAGAGGGCTGTGATCAGCCGCAGACAACAGAACAGCACGAATCTTCACGCTTGATCTCCGCAGAGATGCAGCTGGAGGGGGATTTCAAAGTGCCTACTCGGCAACAAGAACGGCTCCACTTGCAGTGGGTGATTTCACCTGACGGGATGGAGCGGCTTGACTCCATCGCATCCCCACAGATCCCCCAAAGCAGGCAGAACCATTCCTTGCCTCTTCAGAATCTCATGCGCCAACGGAGCAGTGGATTCGCTTGCGTCTGGAAGACCAGCGAGAAAGAGGGTGGGTAGGGCAACCTCTGTGGTTGTTGGGATCGGGAAAGAAGGTGGTTCCCAGTTGAGCCATCGTTCAGCAGGCAAATCAGAGTGTGCCTTTCTCGGAGATAGCTCAGTCCACATTATTTGTGGATTTTGATGGCCCCGTTGCAAATGTTTGCAAAAAATGAAAAAATGCACGATTCCTGAAATTTTTCTTGGGCAGGCAGTGCCTGCCTTGCCTGCCCTGACCGCACGCCACTGCCCCACACACTTATCTACCGCAAGAGAGCGATCTCTAAGATAACCAGGGTTCCCCACGGCAGCGTCTTTCGGCCCTCATTATGAGGGCGTAAAATATATGAAAACATAATTTTTCTTATTCTGTAGGACAATGTACAGTGATGAAATCAATTCTCCCAAAATCTTTATTCGCCTTTGAAGGAACTTTGTTTTAGATATATCTCAGAACTTTTAGATCGCATTCAGCTAGGCAGATGGCATCCCAATCAAATTGAAAAAAAAATCGCCAAACCTTTCGCGCCAAAGCGAGCAGAATTGATTTCTTGTCCATACTTGAAGGACAAGGAAAAAGAAGCCCGCATGAATTTGAAGCTCAGCTGCCTGCGGATGTCACAATGGGCGATATGTACCAGCATTCTGGTCAGTTTTCTGTTGCTTGGCAATTATGTATTTTTCATGTGTGAGGGATAGGCGCACGTGGAAAGATCCTTTGAATACAACGAATCAGACACCCCAGCTCAAACAGAAAGTTACGGCAAGGTTATATTCGAACAGTAAACCTCAGTTACATCATTGGTTTACGTAGGAGACGAGGTAAACGGACGATCTGTTAAAACGAACCTCTGCAGGCCAATGAAAACAAAGAATAAGTGAATTGTACTAATTACAGGATGAATAATGTAAAATTTCTGCGCGGTCGGGAACACCTATTAAGGTAATTTGCGTTTGTTATACCAGTGAAAAAGGCCACTGCTTCCGAATGGTTGAGGGCGGTGCTTTACTTCGAAAATCGAAAAGTGTCCTCTGGTAGCATAAATGTTCTTCTCTTGAAACAGGAGAATGTAATGTTCCCAGCATACCGATCTTTCCAGAAGGGGCGATTCTCAGTCGACGAATGGTCTGGAAATGTTTTACCAGCACTGTGGCAGATTCTCATGCGATAAATGGGACCCGCAACACGCCTACCCCATTTACCACTTCTTGTTTCCAACCTTGGCTATTGCTTGGCGACCGCGCTTTGATTGATGTCAGCAAAACCTCTGCAACAAATAGATAAACTGCATCCATTTTTATAAACGTGCCGCTGAAGTTAACGGATGCAGAAAGGGGACAATTTGAGAACGTCAAACCTCGGGAGCATCATCCCGCCCACACCGATTTTTGTTTGCAGGTTCGATCAGAAACGCGTACGATTTGTTTGAAGTTGGAATAGTTTGCTTCACTAGCGAGATTCGATAAAATTCCAGTTTCATGTCCATAAAAAAGGAAAAGTTTTTAACCGCTTTCGCAGGCTCTGCCTATTTCTGGCATCTGAAACGAATTCTATCAACAAAAAAGTGTTTTCGAAAGCACGGGTTCCATGGGCAATGCGGCCTTCGGATGGATTCGAAAACAATGAATTTGGATGTCGTATAAATGGTGTCCATATAGCTGCGGTTATTAAGGCAAACTAAAAACGGTACCATCGAAAATAAAAACACTTTTTTGAGAGAATAAAATTTCCCTAAAATTAAACTTATATTCGCGAATTATACAGAGAAGGAAATTTTTAGCAATGACAAACAACAGTTTAGCAAAAAACTTCGAAAAATCTTCGCCGTAGAATTGTGCTGAAAAAATCAAATTAATTGAATGGCCTGACTTGGCTGGCTAGCTCTTCAGAAATTCCCACATGTTCAAAGACTTCTGGAGAAATTTGCATTTTGAGTGAACCGATGTTCAAATCGAAGAGACAATTTCTGTCGCCAGCCATCTGCACCCCTTCGGAATGTTCATTCTCAAGCAATGATGCCAATTTCTTCGCTGCGACTTCAAATTCGGATATATGCTGATCTTCTTTCCAAGAATTGTTGTTGAAGGGTCATAACCTGCAAAGAATAGAACATCAAAAATCTCATTGAACTCTTCCAATGGAAAGTTCGATCAAACGTTATTATGGGTGTGGTGAACCAGCAATCGAGTCGGAAAAGATTAAACATTCCTACAACTTCGAGTCAGGGTTTTCGCCTGAAGTCAAAACTTTTCAAAGTTGAAATTTACACGTCCCAAAAAGGACCCAATTTTGAGAGCATTGGATTCAAAGAAAAAGGAACCGATTAAAAGAGTTCACCTTGAGTTCTGCGAGGACCAATGTTTTTGCAATGCGCATATCATATACTATGTGAACAGAACACCACAGTCGGTTTATAACCTCCAAAAAATGACAAAAAAGGCCAAGAAATGCTCAGTGGCTTAACTTCGTTGGGACAGAAATGAAATGCCGCATGAATGTGGCATCCCTCGGAGTGCAAATTGCTCTGTTTGCTGCAGCTGACAACGAGACAAAAAGAAAGTCACGAAGGGAAAGCCACCACAGTCGATACGTAAGTTGTACCAGAATTAATGGAAGTTGGCTCATTGTCTTGGTATTCAACATGTGATTTTGGCAAATTTTGGTTTGCTTAAATGCATACATCTATGGTGGACTCTTATGCATACATCTATGGTGGACTCTTTTCGTGTGAAACACAGTTGGTTAGTTTTTCCCAAGTCATCTCTGATATTCTTGACAAAGGGAGTCAGATCGATGCAATTTTTTGTTGATTTTGAAAAGGCCTTCGACTTGGTTCCCCATTCTTCCCTAATCTTGAAACTGAGGAATATTGGAGTGAATGATGTGCTCATCAATTGGATTATTGATTTCCTCCGGGATCGCACTCAGCAGGTCAGGCTTCAAAATTCATTTTCAAATATTGGTGCGGTAACCTCAGGTGTTCCGCAAGGGAGTGTGCTTGGGCCTACATTATTCTCCATTTTCATAAATGACTTGCCCGGCCACCTGGAGTGCCGATCTTTTCTTTTTGCAGATGACTGCGTCATCATAAAAGAAATTGAATCTCCAGATGATGTCCAGTCTTTGAATAATGATCTCGTGAGAATTGAGCAGTGGTGTACTAATTTTGGCATGAGGTTAAATGTTGATAAATGTGTGGCCATGTCATTTTCTAGGAAGATGTCTCCCATTATTGGTGTGTACAGCTAGTAACTTTAAAATTGAACACTATATTGTGGTAATGGGAATCCGTGAATGAATGCACTCCCGAGTGCATCGCCAGCACCACGGGTTGCGTGCTATCTGGTGAATCAGGGGTTCTTCACTCTCCCATTTGCTGCTTTGTGAAGAAGCGACGTGACAGTCCATCACGTTTGGTGGCAGTGGCATTTCTTCACCGGGACGTTTCGTCGCCGTGACGTTTTGTCGCGCGATGTTTATCGCCATAACATCAAATTCTTGAGGATCATACAACCGGAAGGCGCTCATTCTTGACAGAATGTTATTGGGACAGGAGGTAGCAGCGAACAGGAGGCGTAACGATCCATTTATTTTGGAATCACTTCATGATTCTCGAACCCCCCTCAAATTTAACCGATGGACTCAAATTTCACCTGTGATTCACCGGTAATGGAATACCCCTCAAATTGCACCTGTGAATACGGAAGACCCCTCGATATTTAGGCACAGGTAAATGTGGAATCCCCGACCCTAAAATTTTACCGGTGAATGTGGAACCGAAGTCCATCCGGGGGTGGCTGTGGCAGCTTCCTTTCGGCGAAGCCTTGGAGGGTCCAACTCAAGGTTAGGGTCATTGGTCAAATTGTCGAGTCTCATTTCGCCCAAGCCCATTTGTTCAAAAGCGGAACCGTGGGCTTGCTGAGTGTGACTCGGGCTGTCACTCGGCACCACCAATCAGTGTGCAACTCTTGCGAATTGCGGATGCTCATTTCGTCGAATACCACTTTGCGAAGGTCTGTAGGGTCGAAAACGGAGGCGAGGACCTACCGAGTATAACTGCGGCTGCCATTCAACAACACCCATAAATTTTCAACTGAAATGAATCTCGGAAGATCATCTGGTAGAATCCCACTTCCGTCAGACCTGTTGGGTCGAAAACGGGACAGAAAGTTTGCCGAGCATTACTCGCTCTGCTATTTTTCACCACCCGGGAATGTCCAACTCAAGAGAGTTTCGGAAGTTAATTTCGTAGAATCCGAGTTCGCCCATGCCCGTAAGATCGAAAATCGAGCTTTCCGACCGTGAACCGGGCTGCGCAAGTGAATTGCGGATGCGCATTTTGTTGAACCTCACTACCATTGATATGATTGGTTTAGGGTTGGCCTGAAGCTAACCTAACATGTTCCGTTTTCTTCCTAACGGCCCCAGGAGGCGTATTTTATTAATCTATACGAATCGGGAGATATACCGACTTTTCTCGTGAACAAAAAAGCAAACAAAAGCTAACTTAACCCAGGGCTTATTATAGAGGGTTAAACGCTTTCGCGGTCATGTTGCAAACGGTACGACTACCTGCGTCGTGACGTCACGGAGATGACAGCCATGCAGACCATTTTCCGATTTGTCCGATTGGGATAGGTTCATTTTTGTAAGAAAAACACATTTGAAACAGATTTAAGCATCAGAGGTATTCATCAATTTTCCAAGGAAGTCAGCTGTCGTTAGTTTGATTTCATCCCCTTCCTTTGACCCCGTTTGTTTGAAAGAGTGTCTTCAGAGATCGTTTGGTGCTTTATGGGCTGGCAAAAAAACTCGTCCGAACACATTTTTGATGTCTCCAGCGGGAACCGTGGAATACCCCAATTTCCCTTTTTAAAACCCCAATTTCCATAAATCTGCTGAGAGAACGCCTTTGTGCATTATTTGAGAGCTCCATCCATTAGGCTTTGTCATACGTTCACCTTTTACAGCTCTATAGGTTATGGTTCAATTCCACTCTGGTACTTTTGCTGTTGTTTTAAACTTTTTTGGTGTTTCTTAGTATGAGGCTTCTTTCAATGCTTTTAACTGTTATTTTCGTTTCCTTCCAACTTGCTGTAATTTTTACATCTATATGAAACGGAGCCCAAGCTACTAAATATAAACAATTCAATAATAAATGCCTTGCAGAAACAGCTGTTCAAAATCTTTGCATTTTCCCCATCGAAGCCGATAAAGTGTTTGCGTTGATGAACCTGAAGAAACGCTCACTGTCGGTCGACAAATGATTTTCCACTGATTTGACGGTTCAGTTCGACGAAAAATATGCCTTTTTCTCTCAAAGAATAACTTCATGCTTCGGACTGAAGACTGGGGACAAGCAAATATGGCACTGGATTAGATTTAGCTTTTCCGTGGTGGAAGGCCAACGAGCCCATGCTGAACACACAGGAAAGAAATTGGGCTGCGAAGAACTATAGAAAAGTTTTTTTTTGCCTTCCAGAGAAAACCTTTTATTTTGTTTTTGTGCAACCAAATTTCCATGTTTCAACAAAAAAAAAAAAACAAAACAAATTGTCTCGCAAATTGTTTCAAAACACTTTGTGGTTCTCCAAAAAACCTTTGTTCCCGTTGTTCTGAAAACCAAAATTCCAATTGTTCCGCAAAAAAATCCTTGGTTTCGCACAAGCCTCCCTTGGTTGCGGTTTTTTAACATTTAGGTTTTCAAAAAAATCCAAATAGGTTTTGCAAAAGGCCATTTGGGTTGCACATTTTTCGATATTTTGGTTTTGTTCAAAATCGAATATTTTTAAATTCAAATTTTTGTTGTAGACATATTTCACCAAACCAAATTTGGTTTTGAAAATGAGTCACCTAAAAACCTAAATTACCACACTGTCTCCTAAATCCAAAATGCAATGATAGCAACAGTCTTTCATGAAGGTTGATGAAATTATTCGCAAGTGGTTTGGTAGAATAAATCCCTTAGCAATTGCCATTTGTTTTTTTTTAGTGTGAAGGTCAAAACATACATAGGTCGGTGGAGAGAAAGTGCAGAGACTGATTTCAAAACGGACATTTTCCAGGGGCAATTCGGTCTTTTCGGCGGCACCCGTCTCGCAGACACTGCTCATGCCTGATTTTAGGGAAACAAAGATAAAACACCGGTAATTCACTGCCATTTTTCTTTCAATGGAAATTGGCACAATTTGCAACTGCGCAAATTCGCCATTCCACTAATGGACACCACACGTGATGAAATCCAAAATGACACAAATCATCTGCAGGATGGCCAACAAGGAGTAAACAAACAGCGGACATTAATTTTTCGTTTGGTTTGCCCCTCCAATGTGTGCGCACGCGGCAAGATAAACTCAAGTTGTCATCTCAGCTACGTCATCGCCCGGAGCCCAGAGCAGGTAGAAAAAGGGGACGAAAAATTCTTTTGAATGCATATAGTGAGCGTTTAACCCTCTATAATAAGCCCTGAACTTAACCCAACTTAACCTACCTAACCTATCCTAACCAGACCTACCTAACCCACCCTAACCCAACCTAACCTATTGTCTTTGTTCCGAGTGTTTTTTCTCACTTTCTGTAGGTCGGAAGTTTTACATGGGGTTAGATGGAAAAGTGCTGGATTCATATAGATTAAATCAATTACGCCTCCGGGAGATGTGGGATTCAATGATATGAATTTCCCTAATTCGCTTCCCTTGGATTGGGACGTGACAGCCGGTATCACTCTCCGCAGCCTTCAGTTTCGTTTTCTGTCTAACGGGCCTGGGCGAAATGGGACTCGACGAAATAAGCCTATGAAAAGGACCGATGACAGGGATAGTGTGATCTGGGATAGAATGGGACAGATGTAGAATGGGACTGAGGTAGAATGAGACTGAGGCAGAACAGGACTGAGGCAGAATGAGACTGAAGCAGAATTGGACTGGGGTAGAATGGGACTGGGGCAGAACAGGACTGAGGCAGAACAGGACTGAGGCAGAATGAGACTGAAGCAGAATTGGACTGGGGTAGAATGGGACTGAGGCAGAATGGGACTGAGGCAGAATGAGACTGAGGCAGAATGGGGCTGAGGCAGATTGGGACTGAGGCAGAATGGGACTCAGGTAAAATGGGACTGAGGCAAAATGAGACTGAGGCAGAATGGGACTGAGGCAGAATGGGACTGAGGCAGAATGTGACTGATGCAGAATGGGACTCGGGTAGAATGGGACTGAGGCAGAATTAGACTGGGGCAGAATGGGACTATGTGACTGAGGCAGAATGGGACCGAGATAGAATGGGACTGAGGTAGAATGGGACTGAGGCAGAATGGGACTGAGGTAGAATGAGACTGTGGCGTAATTGGACTGCGGTAGAATGTGACTGAGGCAGAATGGGACTGAGGTAGAATGGGACTGAGGCAGAATGGGACTGAGGCAGAATGTGACTGATGCAGAATGGGACTCGGGTAGAATGGGACTGAGGCAGAATTAGACTGGGGCAGAATGGGACTATGTGACTGAGGCAGAATGGGACTGAGGTAGAATGGGACTGAGGTAAAATGAGACTGAGGCAGAATGGGACTGAAGCAGAATGAGACTGAGACATAATTGGACTGCGGTAGAATGGGACTGATGCAGAATGGGACTGAGGCAGAATTGGACTGTGGTAGAATGGGACTGAGGCAGAATGGGACTGGGGCAGAATGAGACTGAGGCAGAATGGGACTGAGGCAGATTGGGACTGAGGCAGAATGGGACTCGGGTAGAATGGGACTGAGGCAGAATGAGACTGGGGCAGAATGGGAAGATGGGACTGAGACAGAATGGGACTGAGGTAGAATGGGACTGGGGCCGAATGGGACTGAGGCAGAACGGGACTGGGGTAGAATGGGACTGAGGCATAATGGGACAGAGACAGAATGTGACTGTGGTAGAATGTGACTGAGGCAGAATGGCACTGGGGTAGAATGGGACTGAGGCAGATTGGGACTGAGACAGATTGGGACTGAGACAGAATGGGAGTTAGGCAGAATGGTACAGAGGCAGGATGGGACTGGGGTGGAATGGGACTGGGGCAGAAGTGCACAGAGGCCGACAAAAAATTCAGCCTAAGTCCGTTCCATCCCAGTCAACCGTCCCTTTATGAACCCATGACATCAAGAGGACACCACGGACCACCACGGGATTCTCATGCGTTCTCGCGCCCACGAGGACCACATTGAGTATCATGATGGTTTATACATGTGTGTCTCGTATCCCTTGATGGTGAGATGGACTTCCATAATGCCATGAGATGAAACATTCTGATGTAGAAGACATATTCCATGTTGTTCCATGAAGATCCGATGGGAGTCCCACGAATGTCCTGTGAGGCGCAGGAATGAAATGTCTTCGCGGCGAAGAGCAATACAGTCTGTCTGATGTGTTCTAATCGGGAATTTGCGCTATGTTGAACAAAAATGAAATAAAATCTCATGACAAGGAGCATCGCTATATTTGGAATCATTTAAGAGCCAGGTTAGGTTTTGTTGACTTCGGTTAGCTTAATTATGCTTGGTGTAAGGTTAGCTGACAATTTATTTTAACATGTGTTATTAGGATTCTATTCTTTGATGGCAACATAAAAGCGACCCGCACAGTTTGGTCAAATTGCCTGAAGATGGCTGGGTTGAAATGTTAAATGTGGTCTGAAACTCCTAACCTGACCAAATCTACCCTTACGTGATACAGCAGCATGCCTTATTTTGTATTCTTCTCGTGGGCAGCACCAATTGGACAAAAGGACCCACGCATTGGGATTAAATTGCGTTAGGTTAGATTGGGTTAGGTGTGGTAAGATGTGGTCTGAAACATCGATGAAACGATAAATCACCAATGATTGACGTTTATTTTTTGTTTTTGCACCATTTTACTTTGCCTTTGCTCAACTTAAACTATGTTCACCAACCTTTACCAAACCTTTTACCCTTTGTTTCATTTTCATTTGTCTAACCCAGCCTATAAGACAACATAACCTAACTTTACCACACCAGACCGCAAAAAAAGTTTTCAAACACAGCGATCGATGCTCCATATGTGTTGCGTTTTCAATTTTGTTCAACAGCGCAAAATCATAAAGAGAACACATGAGACACCCTGTGTTCCATCACTTTGCCTGCGAAGGTCGCCGCTTCGTAAATCGAAGAGCACTTCAATGTGTGTTTTATTTTTGTTTTCCTGCAGATTATCAGCCACTCCAACTGAAAAAAAACATTTTTTCAATCAGAGCGGGCTCCGTGCACCTTCGTCAACCAGTCAGAATTCAACGCAGAAGCTGTGAGCAGGCACAATCAGTTTTCACACGGCGCATTGACTCCGAAATGCAGCATCAACGCAAAAATGCTGAGGCCCACTTTCCCGGCAGCCAGTTTACAAACCCTGCCGCGACGTTAGATGGCAGGCCGGGGACCCCACCGTGCATTGTTTTGTCCGAGAGCGGACAGGGTTAGGTCAGGTTCAGATAGCTTTAGGAAAGAAAAAAAATTTGTAGAAAAAATTGTTTTTCTTTCTTGCGAAAACAGGGCCCCAATCGAACATTTTTGCACAAAACGCTCTCGCCATCTGAAGTCGCGCCAGGGTTTGTAAAACCGCACCCCGGCATGATTTCTCGTGAGTGACTGCCTGCTTGTCGGTTGACTCTGCCCCGTCTGAGCCCCGTGAGTGATGCCTTTTTTTTTATTTTAACCAAGAAACGAACAGCTGCTTCAATGTGCAGCAATGCCAGGTTGGACGAGTTGATCAAAGCTCCCGGCCATGGGATCAGTCATTATTATTATTATTATTATTATACTCCTGCGAACGCCTTCTGGCATGTGGCAGGGGAGTTGTTGCTTAGCGCAGTGTTACTGTGCTCGGTTTTGCTGGATTCGGTGGGATTCCGGCATACACTGGCCAGTGCAACTACTCCAGCACCCGCACCGGTCCAGGCCGACAAACAGCCACCCTTGCAACCAGTTTTCCGGCTATTGCCAACCCGCAGGACGACCGGATAGCACTGTGGAAATAGTGTGGCTTCTGTGTATTGTAAACCTGCCAAGCAACTGCCTTGGACTTGGAGCTAGGAGTTCTTTAACGTGCACAGTGTGATTCTGCACACGGGACCTCCTGTTTAACGTTCCATCCGAAGGAGACGAGGGACTTGGCCACTAAGCCCCCTTGCGGCAGCACAACCAGGGGTACGAGGGTGGTCTCCCATCCAAGCACTATTCTGGCCCAACGTTGCTTAACTTCGGTGTTCTGATGGGAACCGGTGCAAGCCACGCGGTATGCGCTGCCGACAGTCCACCGAAATGAGGCCAGCCGTCAATTCCATGCATTCCTGTCAATTGAAACTCGATGCAGGTGAAAGATTTGAAAAAGTGAGGCACGAGTTTCGTCATCTGTGACAACCTGAGGAAAACGAACAAGCAACTTGTTTTTGCTTTCACGATAACATTGATGGATGGTGTGACACAGTGGCGTATTCAAGGAGGAAGCAGGGAATGGCCGCCCCTGCCTCCTCCTTTGATTTGGGTGGGGCGGAAAATGTGCAGAAAAAATGCGCTTCAAGAAAAAATTGGAAACAAACATCGGAATTGTGACATTTTTTTCAATTTTTCATTTTTTCGATGTTCGGAAAATTCAGGTCTGCAGGGTCGCACCATGACTTTCATTCAACCAGTGGCACACCGCAGTTCAAGTTGACTGCTGCCTAAATCCTATTACCAAAGAAGATTCACACATCGAATGAAAACTCTAAATTCCCTTGCCTTGGGCAGCCAGGGGCGCCGATCATGGGGGGTTGGAGGGGATGCATCCCCCCAATACCGGAAAGGGTTATTTTCTGGGGGGATTGTTGTCCTTGCCTCATCCCCCGTTAAAATACCCTTTGTTGATTAACGAATAATCCCCACGATGCCCTCAATTGGCCGACTTTTGTCAATCGGTATATCTCTCCAATTTTTGTGTGATGTTCGCACCAGTTGGAAGTTGGAATTTGCAATGAAGAAGCGCGCAATTGAATGTGCCAGTTTTTTTTTTCAAAAATTGCACATTCTGAGCACCTCTTGAGGTTCCATTTTTTTCCAAAAATTTCCCCTTCGGGGAGGGGGGCCCTCCCGGAACCCCACCCCCGGCGTTTCGACGGGAACGAAATTGCCTTTCCCCGGAGTTGCCCCCATGTCCCGAAAAATTGATGCCCTTTTGAGTCTCATCCCCCAATCCCAGAGAGCTGTCGGCGCCACTGTGGGCAGCTTTACGAAAAAAAAAAAAAATCATCTTTAAATTTTTCTATCCTGAACTTTGCAAATGTCCTTACACCTCTCAGGTATCATTCCCAAGATGCCAACCAACGGCCTTGCCCATTGTCACCTTGGCCATTGGAGAGTCTGTTGTCCCACCACTGCTGTTATAATCGTCCATCGCGTACTATCGGGTAATTTAATGCTGAAACTTGCATATCACGCGGCAGAAACTTTCTGTAAGTGACTTTAGACGAGTGCTTAAAGTCCTTTTGAGGCCAGGGAGTGGTTTTCAGGAAGCTCTGATTTTAAAATTTCTCTGGACCTTGGGAGGCTCCGCCCAACAATCCCCCAGGGTTCTACCCCTTGGAACTACGCTGGGGGTGCCTGCCCCCAAACCTCCCAGTGTAGGGCGGCTGGCCCCAGACCCCCTGCACGGCGAGCCGCACCTTAACCTTCAAATTTTTTTCCGGGACACCCACCCCCCAATCGAACACGCCAGGTACCTACGCCACTGATATGACTGAATCCGTTCCATGATCACACATGCAGCTGGGATGGATCACTGCACCCCAGAAATAAACGGTTCATTCATTCATTAATTCCTTACTCAATGGCTATTTCCACGTTCAAACGTTTTAACTCATCCCGTGTATTTTATCTCCAAGCGAAAACAAAATGTTCCAGAAGTGATTCAATTTGAAAAAAAAAAAAAAACACAAATATCGTACTCCCTCATGTGTGGTGACGCGTCATTTTCAGGACTCGACTCCTTGAAATGGACACTCTTCCTGCCATTAGACCATTGGGCAGGCTGTCAGTCAGTTTGGGTGTGCATGATCGCAATGCAGGCACCTCATTGCAGCAGGAAGGAGGGCAGCAGACAGGCATGTCAGCATTCGACAAGGTGTGATCTGCTATTTTCATACAAGGGGTGGTTTTAAGTTAGGTTGGTCAAGTTAGGATTTGTTTGGTCGGTTTGATCCGACATAACCCAATCCAACATAACCTGACCAAAACTTACCAAAAATCACACCTCATAAACATTGTAGATCACACCTTATACGAATCCCGATAACGGAACCAAAGTCTTGCCGAGTGTCTCTGGCTAACATTCGGCACCACCCAGTAGATTCCAACTCAAGGAATTTCAGAGGGGATGGGGGACTGGGATAGAATGGACTGAGGCAGAACGGGACTGAGGCAGAATTTTTTGTCGGCCCCATTCCCCCAGTCCCATTCTGCCTCAGTCCCATTCTGCCCCAGTCCCATTCTCCCTCAGTCCCATGTGTGGTGGGACGCGTTTCGAAGGACTGAGGCAGATGGACTGGGATAGAATGGACTGAGGCAGAACGGGACTGAGGCAGAATTTTTTGTCGGCCCCATTCCCCCAGTCCCATTCTGCCTCAGTCCCATTCTGCCCCAGTCCCATTCTCCCTCAGTCCCATTCTGCGTCAGTCCCATTCTGCCTCGGTCCCATTCTGCCTCGGTCCCATTCTGCCTCGGTCCCATTCTGCTCCAATCTCATTCTGCCCCAGTCCCATTCTACTCCAGTCCCATTCTGCCTCAGTCCCATTCTTCCTCAATCCCATTCTACCTCTGTCCCATTCTACCTCTGTCCTGTTGAATGGCAGCCGCAGTTATACTCGGTAGGTCCTCGCCTCCGTTTTCGACCCTACAGACCTTCGCAAAGTGGTATTCGACGAAATGAGCATCCGCAATTCGCAAGAGTTGCACACTGATTGGTGGTGCCGAGTGACAGCCCGAGTCACACTCAGCAAACCCACGGTTCCGCTTTTAAACAAATGGGCTTGGGCGAAATGGGACTCGAAAATTTGACCAATGACCCTAACCTTGAGTTGGACCCTCCAAGGCTTCGCCGAAAGGAAGCTGCCACAGCCACCCTCGGATGGACTTCGGTTCCATATTCACCAGTAAAATTTTAGGGGCGGGGATTCCACATTACCGGTGGAGGGGTCTTCCATTTTCACAGGTGCAATTTGAGGGGTATTCCATTACCGGTGAATCACAGGTGAAATTTGAGTCCATCGGTTAAATTTGAGGGGGGTTCGAGAATCGTGAAGGGATTCCAAAATAAATGGATCGTTACGTCTCCTGTTGCGCTGCTATCTCCTGTCCCAATAACATACTATCAAGAATGAGCGCCTTCCGGTTGTCTGATCCTCAAGAATTTGACGTTATGGCGATAAACATCGCGCGACAAAACATCACGACGACGAAACGTCCCGGTGAAGAAATGCCACGGCCACCAAACGTGATGAACTGTCACGTCGCTTCTTCACAAAGTAGCAAATGGGAAAGTGAATAACCCCTGATTCACCAGATAGCACGCAACCCGTGGTGCTGGAGATGCACTCGGGAGCAGTGGCGTGCGGTGGGTGCCAGATGCAGGCAGGCACTTTTTCCAGAGCACGGTTCCCGAACATGCGTTGCGCGAAGCGCAACGCCGGGGGAGGGGTTCGGGGAGGGGGTGTCCCCCTCCCGAAGGGGAAGAAATTTTGAAAATTGGAGCCTCAACAGGTGCTCAGAATGCTCACTTTTTTGAAAAACAGCATTTTTTCACATCTGTATGCATCGAGTTGAATACAAGCAAAGTGTGGAGAACATATTTCATAGAGGTGGTTCGAAACTGAGGTGAAAGGAAAAAATCACTTGGGCAATTTCAAAACAATCTTTCACAACAAGCAAAGCCCAGATGAGCGGCAGAAAGTTCAATTGGTGAGCAGTGTCCCCATGACCCCCGTTCGCAAGGCCTGGCTTTGCCGCTAAGCCAATTTCAAGCTTTTTATCCAATAGGCATTTCCATGTTCAATGTTGTGTTTCCATGTTTTGTTGAACATTTGCACTTGCGAACACATCCCTTCCAAATCAACTCCGAAAAAGCGATTTTTCAGCGACGAACGCCAAAATGTACCATTTGAGCGTCTCATCAAAAACACAAGTTTATTGAAATTCATTGGCTTCACAAATTGTGGCACCGGCTTCAAAAGCTTATTCAATTGGGACCACATTTTACGAATTTTTGCCCACACACCAGAATCTGATGTTTTCACCAGCCAAATCCAACATTTCCCTTTTCTGTTTCCCGCAAAATCAACATTTGGCCGCACTTGACATTCAAAAATTGCGACAGACAGCATGCCTTTGGCGAAGCGAGGTTTGCATTCATCGCAGGCTGCGCGATGTCATCACAGCAGAGGGCTGTGATCAGCTGGAGACAACGGAACAACACGAATCTTCACGCTTTTGCTCGCTCGCCGCTGAGATGCAGCTGGGGTAAGATGCTGGAGGCAGATTTCAAAGTGCCTACTCGGCAACAAGTGCTGCTCCACTTGCAGTGGGTGGATTCACCTGACGGGATGGAGCGGCACAGGCTTAATCGCATCCCCACAGATCCCTCAAAGCAGGCAGATCCATTCTTTGCCTCTTGCGCCTCATGCGCCAACGGAGCAGTGGATTCGCTTGCGTCCGGAAGACCAGCGAGAAAGAGGGTGGGTAGGGTAACCTATGTGGTTGTTGGGTTCGGGAAAGAAGGAGTTCCCAGTTGAGGCATCGTTCAGCAGTCACCAGCAGGCAAATCAAAGTGTGCCTTTCTCGGAGATGGCTCAGTCCACATTAATTTGTGGACTTTAATGGCCCCGTTGCAAATGTTTGCAAAAAAATTAAAAATGCACAATTCATGAAACTTTTCTTGGGCAGGCAGCGCCTGCCTTGCCTGCCCTGACCGCACGCCACTGCTCGGGAGTGCATTCATTCACGGATTCCCATTACCACAAAATAGTGTTCAATTTTAAAGTTACTAGCTGTACACTTTGTTAAATTCTCAATTACCTATGTTAGATAGTTTTACCTATTTGGGCGTAACTTTTACAAGAAACCTGTGCTGGGTTCAACATGTTGATGCTGTGGTGAAAAAAGCAAATTCTGCTCTATATTTTGTTAGGCGTACTTTCTCTAAGGCTAGTAAAGTGATTAAAGAAAAAGTCTACTTCGCTCTGGTTCGGTCCCTGTTGGAATATGCTTCAGCTGTATGGGACCCATACAGACTGATACATGTGGAAAAAACTTGAACGGGTTCAGAGAAGGGCAGCACGTTTTGTGTCAGGTGGTACTCCCTTTCCCAGTGTGTCATCCATCCTGTCTGATCTTGGTTGGGTATCACTAGCTCAACGTAGGAGGTTATCCCGTCTTGTGGGTCTTTTTCAGGGATTAAATAATATTGGAGGGTGGTCTCGTGTCAAGGAATACCTATTACCTCCCACTTATATAGGAAGACATGATCATGCTTTCAAATTACGCTGCAAACCAGTTTTTAAAGATGTTGGAAAGTTTCGTTTGTTGCTAGGACTGTTAACGATTGGAATTCTCTTGATGCCAGTGTCTTCGGGGATGGAAATGATATTTCTGTGAAAACATTTCGTAAGAATGTATTAGGTAGTGCCCGCAACAGTGCATGCAGGTAACAGTCTGGAAAATTTGTCAATTTAATTTTACGACTAGGCTGTAAAGCTGTCTACATGTTTGTTAATTTGCGAAGGACTGCGATAAATTAAATTTAAAAATAAATAAATAAAATGGGCTGTCAGGGAGGTGGTTTTTTCTCCGGTCCGTTTTTTGACCGGTTTTTCCACCTTCCTCCAGGGCGGCCTATATGTGCCGCACAAACCCTGGTTTCCAGCTTCGGCTGGTTCAAATCTACAAAAAAAAAAAATTTATGCCAAAGGACAACTTTATCAGCCTTCTGATACTCAGTATAGAGATGCTTGAATTCAATGTGTTTTGTGCTCTGAAGAAAAAACAAGGATTTTCAAAGGTGGAAAAACAATTCAATGGCAATTATCTCGAAGATTATGCAACTCAAAATCCTGCCATTTTGGAGGCAGGATATAGTGACCAGTGTCTCTCATTTTCCACTGATGATTGGATAATTCAACAATTGTCCTGTGTTACAGGGTGTTTCAAAAATTACCCTCAATCGCAAGCTAAAAGTCAGGTTGAGAACGAGCGAAAAATGGGTGGTGCACTGAGGCAGTGGAAGATGACGATAGAACAACTGCGGCTGCTTCAGTCCCAAACATCCTTCTTGTCTGCTGGGTTGAGCTGAAGCATTCTTCGTTGAAAGGAATTTTCCAAAATCCGTACCAGAATGGATCAGTCGGCTCGCAGAATCAATGAAAAATGCCCCAATGAAAATTTCGCCATCATAAAATCCAGAAATTTTGGGATACCCTGCAGAAGAGAAAGATGGTTGGCACAAGGCATTCACAGGACACCTGACCTCAGCTTGTACAACTCTCGCCTTTTTACAAAAATTAAACGGGCAATATCAGGACTGTAAATTTCCTCTGTCCGGCCCTGGTCAAAACCACAAATTCCGTGGCAAAAAAGAGCCCACTTTGGAACAACGTGGAACATCTGACAGTTGCATGAGAAGGGTGGAAATTTGCATCGATGTCAAGGAAGAATGCCTCCAGTGATTTTAGGAGGTGAAATTGATTAAAGTTGTACCCAAGGCATTTGAGGATGCAACTTCCATTAATTCTGGTACAGCCCACGTACACAAGCCAGTGACATGTCTGCTGCGTTGGCTCAGATATCGCTTGCCTGATGAAAGCGCATTGTGTTCATACACATACAACACAACCCCTGTTCGAACACATCCAATCCTAATTGAATTGTTGACATTTTTCAACAATCCCAGCTTGGGATTCCTCAGCAAGGATTTCGGCAAATACGATAAGGAATTGTCCTTACCGGAAAAAACAACAAACTTACCAGCAATAGGCAAAATACGATCATT
>JASGXE010007664.1:0-18843 GCA_030068105.1 Sinentomon sp. SZTP_YWyxl | reverse complement strand
ATTTGGCACGTTTGCCACCGCTTCGCAACTCTTTCCAGGGTCGCAATAGGGTTAGGTTAGGTAGGTTAGGTTCGGTCAGGTTAGGTTTGGTTAAGTTAGGTTTTGAAAATTGGGTGTTGAAATTGGCTGGAATTCCCAACAACCAATCAGAGACGCGCATGCGGAAGTGGATTGGAAAAAAAATATGCATCAGTTCACGGCGTTTACACACCAACCCGCAGGATTTCCCGAACCGAATATGCTCTGCAGAGCGGAGACGTGTGTCTTGTGATGTGTGTGGCTGGGACCGGTGACTGGGGCAGAACGAACTGAGGCAGAATTCGACTGAGGCAGAATTTTTGCATTTTTGTAGGCTGATTTTCTTGATTTCTGCGGGTTAGGTTAGGTCAGGTTAGGTTAGGTTAAGTTAGGACAGGTGTAAGCTACCACCTCCATGCAAAAACTCCCTCCAAAACTCCCTCCTTTGTCCAATTCTACCTCAGTCCACTTCTGCCTCAGTCCACTTCTGCCTCAGTCCGTTCTATCCCAGTCCCCCGATCCGTGTGGCTTCTGTGTATTGTTACCTGCCAGCCTATCTTGGACTGGAACTCGGTGTTCTTTTACGTGCACAGTGTGATGCTGCACACGGGACCGCACAACCTGGGGTGCAAGGGTGGTCTCCCATCCAAGCATCATCCAGGCCCAACGCTGCTTAACTTCGGTGTTCTGATGGGAACCGATGCAAGCCACGAGGTATGCGCTGCTGGCAAAGTCCTGTCGCCCGTCGATAAAACTCACTGATGCCTTTCAGTCAGGAATCCACAGCGAGAGAAACAAAGAGAGATTGAGAGAGGGAGAGTGAGATGGCGAGAGGTGGTGAGTGAGAGAGAAAGACAGAGAGAGGGGGTAAAAGTGAGATATTGAAGGAGAGGAAAAGGGGGGAGACGGGGAGGGAAATGCGAGATGAGTAAATTTGTCGTGCACAGCAAATGGACAGCAATCGAAATCGGCTCATGGATGCGCCAGTCGGCGTCCAATTTCCTGGCTGAAATCGATTCTTCGAAAATAACGGTTGGGAGCGACAATCCGTCGGACACGCTTGAAAACAAAACCGAAAGCACCGCACCGTCGCAATTGTTGAACCCTGTTGTGCATGGCAAAGTCACGGTCCCTTTAATAAATGGACCATGGTAAAGGGACTTGTTAAAGGGACCGACCATGGAAAAGGGTCTTGTTAAAGGGACCGTGGTAAAGTCCAATTCAGCCGATAAACAATGCAGCAAAATGGAGATCATCAGGAGTGGACGTGTGCGCTTGTTGAAGGTGCACAACAACGCAAGTCAGGGCCGAATGATGTGTGGCAGCTCAAATTCAGGGACAAGAGATTTTGTTGACTCCATCTGACACAAGTGAGAGAGAAGTCTGATCCAGATCGAGATGCTGTCCGCCGAAATTTCAAACAAATCGAATGAATTTTGACGAATCGGATGACACCGAAATCGCAATGAGGCAATTAGTTTCATGAATACTCATTTCCGAAACGATTTGCGGCTGCAGCCTGTGTGACCGATTGGTCCAGAGCACCGGCTACTGATGCAGAGGTCAGAGTTGTGGTTCGAATCCTGCGGAAAAAAAGTTTGGATTTTTTTTAAATACCGAAAAAATTTGGATTTTTTTAAATACCGTGAAAATACCGAAGTGCTTTTTGACACCAGTGGCAGTTGGTTGACCCCAGGAAGAGGAAAGGTTTGGTTTGGTGGTTCGGTCAGGTCAGATAAGCTTTAGATGTCGTAATCGCGTTTTTAATTAGGGCAAGCACCTGATTGGTCGAAATTCTGGCGATTTGTTTGGAATTGAGAAATTCGATCGCCGTTCACAGGCACATTTGGCTGGCATTTCTCTGAAAATGGCCGGGCTGGGATTGGTTCAAATGTGAATTGCGAGACATTCGTTTCTGGACCAGCGCAGACTGCAGAGACTGTCGATCTTTTTCCACTTGGCCTCCAGCAGAATGACATATTACCACAGCCAGAGGAAAACAGCTCAGATGGTGTGTGTCGCCAGAGCATTTTTTCCCTTCACGTACCTACTCTGCGTGTTCAGAAACATTCGCGCGCACATGTGATGTCGGTGGGTCTATGCAGACAACGAAAATTGATGATGCCAAAATGCCAGCTTTTGCAGTGCGCCGCGACGCTGCCTTCCTTCCCTTTTGGACGGTTGGACGGATCAAGGGTGATACGACCTTTCAGTCGCCAAAAATGGAGTTGCATGAGTCATGGTAGGTATGTAAAATGAGGAGAGGGGGAGACCAAATTCGAGCTGGAAAAACAGGAGCCAAAAGATTGTATCTCCACCCACCCATCATTCTAACCTTGACTCCGCGCCAAGATTGGAGTTGCGGTGAGCACAAAATGACAAAACATTCTCAAAAGATGAGAGAGATAAAGAAAATGGTGGACTTTTAGGAGCGCCATGCTGCTTTACGGTGGACAAAGACTTATAGAGCGAGTTCAGCAACGAAACAAATTTGAATAATATCATCTGAATAATGTACCCGTGATTATCGTAAGAGCATCTTTTGGATGTTTTGATTTGGCGCAGAACAATTGCGGTACCAAATTTGGTCGCAGAAATACAAACCAGACTGAGATTGCCCATCACCCACCTGTGGGTTACTTGTATTACTTGGGGGTTACTTGGTTACTTGTAAGCAATAAGTGCCCCAAATGGGTTACTTCTTGCTTTCCTTGCTGCTCTTGGCAGGTAGGTACCTATGCCAAAATCTTTTAAAGGAGCGGATGTCAAATAAACTCGCGACAAAAATATCGAAATCTTTTGTTTGCAAAGAAAGACTTTTTTTGGAAAATCAAACTCATCAAACTGGCGATGGAGCTTTTGATCTGGAGCTCTTGGGCCTGGAGTTTTTGATGCTCTGAAATCTGCGAGAACTCCTCCGTTGTACCTTAAAGTTTCAGATTTGGGATTTGGCAAGCTTTCAGATTGGCCGTGAGCCAGTTAACCAACACGCAGGGGATTTGCGGGAGAAACGCAGCCAAAGTTCATGCTTTTCCAAAGGCAGTTTCGAAAATATCATTGTTAAAGGAAAATTGGAGATTCTGTTAGCTGGCGATCTTTGTTGAATAAAATGCATGTGATTCAACCAAGATCACTCACCTCACCAGCTAACAGAATCCCAATTTCAGCATGCATAATCCGTCATCTCGAATGCAAGTTACATAACCAAACCCAAGTTAACCACCCAACTTCCCCTTGCACACAAACGACACATGGCCAATGGTTCAATCAAGATCACCAGCTGAGCCGATATTTGTGTCAATTTTTTGTTCCGAATCACATCATGATATCGATGACCGACAATGCGACCTTGGCATCCCAACTGACTTTCCGAACACCCAGCATAAAGAAAACTTGTGCATTTTGATCCGGCTGTCGAAAAAGGACATTTTTTACTGTGATTCGGCTAGAAAAGTGAAAATTTTGCATTTTGATACAAGCTGGAAACGTGAAAACATTGCATTTTGATGCGGTTAGAAAAATGAAAATTTTGCTTTTGATTCCACCAAAACTTTGCATCATGATTCGGCAAGAAAAGTGCAAACTGAGCATTTTTATTCGTTAAATAGAAAACTGATAACCTTATACGGAGCCATTCTAAATACCCGGGCCATAGGAGATTGCTTTCCGACTCTTGAAGCACGGGGCAATGCAATTCCCCATCTCGTAAGCGCTGTTAAATGCATTCCTTCTTGTAATGTGTTTTGCGGCACATGAAAAATGGGGAATTACATTGCCCCGTGCTTCAAAAGTCTGAAAAAAATCGCCTATGGCCCGGGTATTCACTTTTCAGAATGGCTCCGCAGAAAAGTGAAAACTTTGCTTTTTCATACGGCCAGAAAAGTGAAAAGTGTGCATTATGATTCGGCAGAAGCTGAAAACGTTACATTCAACTCTCGAAAAGTTGAACTCTCGAAAAGTGAAAAATTTGCTTTTTGATTCCCTAGAAACACAAATTTTGCTTTTTTATTCGCCGAGAAAAGTGAAAAAGTTTGCTTTTTGATTCGGCCACGAAAGTGTAAACTTTCATCGAAGGTGAAAACTTTCAATTTCCTTTAAGCATTGTTGGAAAGGTACCTATTTCGGTTCAATTGTTTTTCCAATCTGTTGCTTCAAAATGCAAATGCGAGTGATGATGGAGATTCTGCATAAAATAGCGAACAACTTAAATTCGTGTCTTCTGGTTTGGTATATTCTTGGTTTGGTATATTCGGGTTTGGTATATTCTGGTTTGGTATATTCTGTTTTGGTATATTCGGGTTTGGTATATTCTGGTTTGGTGTATTCTGTTTTGGTATATTCGGGATTGGTATAATTCTGGTTTGGTATTAGCATAGAGCGCATCGTACATTCTAAAAACCCGCGGGAAAAAGGTTTGGATTCAAAATCGAAAATCGATGCGAAACATCTCCAATTTCCTCTATCCATGCCCCATAGCTGAAAGTAAAAAAGGACCGATTATCCTGCCTGATGTCCAAACACATAAATAAACGTTTGACGAGTGTTGGGGAGCACATTGCCGGTGATGAATTTGATGACGCTGATGTGGCCATCTTCGAGCCGCCGCTAGAGAGCACAAATATGATCCCAATCCCTGTTTTTTTTTTCGAGTGTTTGGATGTTGATTCCCGGAAACCAAAAGCGTTATGCTGCTTTTGAGTTGCCCTTGGTCGTTCTTAACCAACTGCCAAGTTGAAATTGTGAAAAATGATCACCACCCCGAAACCAAAATCGTAATGCTGCTTTTGAGTTGCCCTTTGTCGTTCTTAACCAGCTGCCAAGTTGAAATTGTGAAAAATGATCACCACCCCGAAACGAAAATCGTAATGCTGCTTTTGAGTTGCCCTTTGTCGTTCTTAACCAGCTGCCAAGTTGAAATTGTGAAAAATGATCACCACCCCGAAACCAAAATCGTAATGCTGCTTTTGAGTTGCCCTTGGTCGTTCTTAACCAGCTGCCAAGTTGAAATTGTGAAAAATGATCACCACCCCGAAACCAAAATCGTAATGCTGCTTTTGAGTTTCCCTTGGTCGTTCTTAACCAGCTGCCAAGTTGAAATTGTGAAAAATGATCACCACCCCGAAACCAAAATCGTAATGCTGCTTTTGAGTTGCCCTTTGTCGTTCTTAACCAGCTGCCAAGTTGAAATTGTGAAAATTGATCACCACCCCGAAACCAAAATCGTAATGCTGCTTTTGAGTTGCCCTTTGTCGTTCTTAACCAGCTGCCAAGTTGAAATTGTGAAAAATGATCACCACCCCGAAACCAAAATCGTAATGCTGCTTTTGAGTTGCCCTTTGTCGTTCTTAACCAGCTGCCAAGTTGAAATTGTGAAAAATGATCACCACCCCGAAACCAAAATCGTAATGCTGCTTTTGAGTTGCCCTTTGTCGTTCTTAACCAGCTGCCAAGTTGAAATTGTGAAAAATGATCACCACCCCGGATTTTCGAACTGAGAATTCCCTTCTCTGTGGTGTTCATTTTTGCGATCTCACGTTGCAGGCATAAATTATTGTTGTAATATTGCAGAAGAAAGAAACAGTGCAAAACAAGTCCTGTTTTGTCCTGATTTGCGACAATAACAAGCTCCTTGACCTCATCCTACTGAAACGCTATATGACAACAGTTCAAAATCGGGATTTTTTGGTCTATCAATTATTTAAACTTTTGGAGTGTTTAACTTTACAACTCCAAAATCCTTTCGAGATGGCTAGTGTTATCCAGAAGAGCGCCCATTCTGAGAGTGTATGATGGTAACAGGAAGCGATTATACCAATCCAGAATTTAATTATACCATTCCAGAACCCGCCATATTGCGTTCTGGTTTGGTATAAAAAAGGTCAAAAAGAGGTAGAAATGATGATTATACCAAACCAGAATATATCAAACCAGAAGTAGCCCTTAAATTATGCATCAGGAGGTGGCAGCGGACTCGGTTCGGTTGCAGGCAAAAGGCAGAGGCACAGGCAAAGGCAGAATGCCAGCATAAACACATGCAGCGAAATGTGTTTACCTATGAACACATTTTGATTTGCAGCAAGTGTGTTCAACCTCCCCTGCAGCTGCATCAAGCGAAAAGAGAAAAAATCACAAAAGAGAGTTCGTTTGGAGAGAATGCTGGCAAAAAATGAATTCTTGTTGCCAAAACAAAAGCTTGCTTTTTTGTTTTGTTTTTTTTTTTTTATGATTGTTTTGTCCATCGCAAATTTGAAACAATCGGGAAAAGGTCACAAAAGGTCAAAACGCGAGGCAGTGCGTGTCTCACATTCAGAAAAATCAAATTGGATCCTGCATCTCAAAACTGCGAATCTTTGACGAACCATTTGCTCTTTCGTTTTAATTTTCAATTCGCGAAGGTGTCTAATCTGTCTTTCCTTTTCAGTTCTTCAGTTTGATTTGTCGGTACCTCCATTCGACCCTCTGTCACAGGAAAGATTTTTGTCCTCCTGGTTCCACAATCTGATTCTATGATGCCCATGGGCAACTGTCAGCGGTGTCTTTTCCGTCTTTCTGTCTGATGTATACTGGTACTGTACTCATTCATGTATAAAATTACGACTGTTTAAATTTTTGCAAAAACTCCACACTGTAGAAATTAAAGTTTCATTTTTATAACCGAGGCCAAAACCTTCCAGCTCCAGAAAGCTCTGTTGCAATCTGGCGCGATTTTTTCTACCGCCAGCATAACAATAAAAAGAAAGAAAAACGTTTCGGAGGCAACAGTTTAATGGAAAAAACACATGAAGGGGACATTAATTCCCATGGGGTCGACTTCGCAAACCGACTGTGCAGGAGTGCAGAATGAAAGCTTTTCGCACACAGCTCTATTCACAAGAACAAAATCGAGAGTCGTCTATTTCCAAGTTTCCGGAACTGTACTTCCGTCGGAGGATTGCTTTCAATTTCAATCTGTATTGTTTGTTCTGCAGTCACGCAGTATCTCACTCCTTATCGACATCCCGAGTTTGAGTTTACGACTTTCCTGGTCGCAGGTTGGCCCTGCTGCAGGCGCAACGCAAATCTTATCTTGACGGAATTTTCAACGGTTTCGTTATGAATCAATCAATGTTTGCTGAACAATCCGTCTGTCTGTCGACTTCAACGGTCGACATCGAGTGCCTTTGCAGACGGCGAATGGTTGATGCATGAACATGGATGAATGAATGAATGAAAGAATGAATGGGATCACCAGCTCCAGCAAATAAATCATAAACAAGAAAAAGCCACATACGAGTAAACCATGGTCTCCCCGTTCAAGAAATGTTCCTGTCTCCCTATCTATGAAAATATTCTTGAAAGCTTTTGATGTTCGGCAGCTGACAGCATTAATATTCCTTTCCAGTCGAAATGAGTGAGAAGTCGTCATGGCACTTTTTGGTGACAAAAGCGCAGAGAGAGAGAGAGGCATCAAACTTTACTCAACACATAGGAAGGATATTTCTGTTGGTACGTTTTCGTTTTTGCTGGCTGTGGTGAAAAAACCAAGGATAACAGTGATGATATGATTGATCAATGATTCAATTTTCTGCCTGAAGACCAATTTTGTGAAAAGCCTTTCAAAAACAAAAAAAGTTTATATTGCAAGCGCAGATT
This sequence comes from Sinentomon sp. SZTP_YWyxl, assembly GCA_030068105.1. Taxonomy (NCBI): domain Eukaryota; kingdom Metazoa; phylum Arthropoda; class Protura; order Sinentomata; family Sinentomidae; genus Sinentomon; species Sinentomon sp. SZTP_YWyxl. Next base: position 11,193 of record JASGXE010007664.1, on the reverse strand, counting down.
CCACCAAATTTTTTCATTGATGCCTATCTCCTTGTCAAAAGTGTTGGAACATAAGAGTTCATTTTTAACTCAGGCGCCATTCAGAATCAATGGCAGCACGCGCCGCAAAACATCATGACACTCGTGTGAGACGTGAAGTTGCATCAAGCCCTGTTGAAATTAGATGGCCCCTGCACGATGAAGTCCTTTAAAATATCGCCAATGTTAGAGGACAAGCTCCGTGTACCACTGATAATCATAGAGACAGCCAGTTGACTATCGAACGCGTACTTACCGAGGTTGTTGTGCAAGTGCTCTCAATTTTGGTGCATTCACAAATTTGGATTTTTTTCAGGCAATTCAGGGAAACTGCAATCCTTACATATTTGGATCTTTCCACCCTGCAGAGGTGCGTTCGCCGAACGTATCGCCAAAATCTTCTCAATTTTGTACGTGATCACAGGTGATGTGGAGATTTCTCTTATGCCTGGGCTTTGTCTTTCAGTTGTGCAAAAAATGTTTTTTTTTCAATTCCTTCTTCCCCCGAACATTAACTGAATGGAATAGCCTACCCGCTTTTGCCAATTAAAATCTGGCTCAGTTGCTCGCATGCCTCGCACCACACAGACAATTTGGTTGGTGTTAAAGCTGACAAGACACCTGCTGGTTTTTTCCATCGAAAGAATAATAAACTGGAATGCTCAACGGATTTGCGTTTTATCACGGCAAACTGCCGTTCATTGAATTCTATTCAAAAGAAAAATGAAATGCTCACAATTGCAACTGAATACAAAGCACACGTGTTGTTTTTGTCGGAAACGTGGACTTCTGTTGATGCCACAGACGATGAGGTTTTTCACAGTTTCTACACCCTTGAAAGAAAAGAAAGGGGTAGTAGAGGTGGCGGTGTATGTATTGCAGTGGCAAAAACTATTTCTCTTTTCCCCGTTTCCTTCCAAAAAGAGATGGAGCTCACCTTTAGAAATTGCCTTGAAACTGCATGGTGTGGTATTACCTTTGGTGAGTACAAACTGGTTCTTGGATGTGTATATCTATCACCATCCACAGACATCGCTGCCTTGGAAAAATTAACAGAAATAATTCTCGCGGTTAAGGAATTCGCAGTGACTGCAAAAGCCCTGTTGCTTATATCTGGGGACTTTAACTTGCCAAACATTTACTGGGAAGCCCCATAGCAAACGTCCGGCTCTTCGAAAGATTTATACTTCCTGGACATGCTGGAGTTAACAGGGCTCTTCCAAACTGTTCGATGCCCAACTCGTGTTAGTTCAAATGGGACAGCAAATATTTTGGATCTCGTTCTGGTGAACTTCGAGGCCATTTCTTACGAAACTAAAGCAATACCTGGCATTTCTGATCACCTAATTCTGGTAACGTCTATCGGTTTTCGCCAAGGGCCTAAGTCCGATATCAAATTCAGAGAGATTAAAAACTTTAAGCGCTATGACAGGGCTGATTGGAAGTCGCTTTCGAAGCTTGTAAATGAAAACTTTCAAACCTTTCACTCACTCACTCTCTCTGAAGGCGTTGACGCGCAATGGACCTTCCTCAAAAATTTTATAACATCCTTACTGGATCGTATTCCAACTGAAAGGAAGGTAATTGACACGAGGTTTCCCTGGTCCAACGACAGGCTTAAAACATTGATTCGCAAAAAGCGAAGGCGCCACAAGACCGCCATCCTCTTCCCAACAGACGACAACTTGGCAAGTTTGAGGGCCATTTCCAATGAGGTATCTGATCTTAGTAAAAGGCTATTTTCAAGATATATTAACTCTCTTGCTGATTCCCCACATTCAACGCGGTTTTGGGATTTTCTTAGGAAGAAAAAGAGTGGACATTCTTCTATTAAAACACTACTGGATGAGAACAGGTGCCAGTTGGGAAGGCGAATGCTCTTGTCCGCGCCTTTGGAAGTAATTTCTGCCAGAGTGATACTTCATCGACCGCGGGTATAGTTCGCAACCTAAATTTTCGGTAACTTCCGATTGCGAAGTTGGATGGTCTGTGGAGGATATTATTACAAAGTATTTTGATGTCTTTAAAATAATTCGTTGTATTAATAGTTTGTGTGCAAGGAAAGCAGTGGGCCCTGATCTTATCCCGATGGCTTTCTTTAAAAATTTGAACCTATCTATTGCTGCATATCTGGAGCTCCTTTTTGAGGGGATACTTCGTACAGGCAATTTTCCTGATCAATGGAGAGAGGTTACGATTGTTCCGATTCCTAAGAAAGGCTGTGTTTCAAATCCACTGAATTATAGACCTATTTCTCTCATTTCAAGTGCCTCTAAAATTTTTGAAAAACTGTTGTGCTTCGCACTTTCAGATTTTGCTGTTTTGAAGGGAATTGTTCACCCCCTCCAGCACGGGTTTCAGAACAAAAAGTCATGTGAAACTCAACTAATTGGGTTTGTTCATGAGATTTCGCTAAGTTTGGAGAAGAGAGAGCAGGTAGATGCTGTTTTCATTGATTTTGAGAAAGCGTTCGACAAGGTCAATCATCAGCTGCTGTTGGGGAAGCTTTCTGCAGCTGATTTTCCAGTTCCCTTGATCTCACTCCTGGAATCATACCTGTCCAACAGAAGGGCATTTGTTTTGGTGGGAGGATGTTTGTCCGACGAAGAGCTGATTTTATCCTCCGGCGTTCCACAAGGAAGCTCACTAGGGCCACTGCTTTTCTTATTTTATTCGCGGATGATCTAGTTATTTATTGTCCTTTTGTTGGTCCTGAGTCCCAAGACATTTTGCAATCTGACCTCAATAAAATTCAGACCTGGTGCCGGAAGTGGAAGATGAAAATAAATGTCGGGAAGTGCGCTTCTGTGGCTTTCCTTTGGTCCGTCAAGTCTGGCATACAAATGCCTAGACGAACTTATTCGCTGGGCGGGACACCCGTCTGCAATGTGTCCTCTTTCAAAATATCTGGGAGTCAAAAATCAGCACTTTGAACTGGGGTGAGCACATCAGTTCAGTTGTTAACCAGGCCAAAGCCATCCGGAGCAATCTCTCTCACGCAGAAAAAAGTGTCAAGTTGATGGCGTACAAAACGTCTGTTCTGCCCATTCTGGAATATGGGTGCTGTGCCTGGGATCCTTTTCTTGTAAGTCACATTGGCGCTCTTGAAAAGGTGCTGGGAAGTGCGGCCAGTTCATCATGAACGACTACGGCTACACATCCAGTGTAACGGCTATGCTTAGTGAGCTCGGCCTCTCACCTCTGTTTGTTAGAAGGTCGGAGAGACGCCTTTACACTTTGAAGAAAATCCTCAGGGGTTCCCTGCTCATCCCTCTTCCAGATGAAATTCGAGCAAGCCAGTTCAATAGCAGCCGCTCCCACACCAACAAATTTTTGGTTCCCACTATAAAATTAAACACACACTTTCATTCTTTTTTCCCTAAAACCCTTCGGGAATGGAATTCTCTCCCAAGGACTCGAACTTGATTAGAAATTTGACGCTCCTGAATTAAACTTGAGTTAAACGCTTCTTTTTCAAACTCTCCCCATTTTGACTTTAATTTGTCGTTGTTTTTTCTTTTAACTTTGTTTCTCTCCTGTTTCTCATTAATGGTCCATGACGTTGTGCTGTTCATATGTTTTTTGCAATCCTTGACTGTTTTTCTCGTGCATGTGTGTTATTATTTGCATTTAAACAGTGCTCAAAGTGTCCAGAAAAAAGGGCAGGAGCGCTTTCTCAAAAAAGGGCACCTCAAAAAATTGCAGGGCGCTTCATCCTTCAAAGAGGGCACTTCGTCCTTCAAGGAGGGCACTTCGCCCTTTAAGGAGGGCAGTTCTTACGTCAAGGTGGGTACTTCACCCATCGAACTGATCACGAAAATTGTCATTGGCATGGTCAATCAATGTGACCAGCAGACAGCAGTACTGCAAAGGACACCATGGACAATGTCCATTGTTGTCAACATTGAGTTGTTGATGTTTGAGAAGTTCCAGGTTGGCAATTTATTGTAAGCTGAGAAAACCCCTTTAGTTTTCATAATGCCATCGTTTTTATTATCTTCTGGGAATTGTAAATTTTTATTTTTTATTGAGACGTTATGAAGTGTTAAGAATGGTACTCCCTGTTCCGAATGAACAAAATTTTTGAAAACACCTTCCAGAGTCTTGCAAGAGTTTGCTGCCTTTTGCATGTCCGTCTTCACAAAGCCCCCTTCCAGCAGCACAACCGGGGCACAACTTCAAGAGGTCTCCCATCCAAGTACTGTCCTGGGCTGACCAAATCTTGTGAAGCTTGGCTTTTGCCACTGTATTTCTTTGTGCATCATTGCATTTTGCGGTGAAAAAGCCATGCATGGGCCATGGCAATCAACATTCCTTCCTCTTGCAAACTATTGCCGAAAAAGTGCATGAAAATGCAAAAAGAAAAGAAACAGAGAATGGGTGCGAAAAAGGGAAAATGTTGCAGGGTCATTGGTGGAAAAAATATTTATCCTTTTGGTAAATGTATGAATGAATGAATTACTGCATTTTAGGGGATCTCCCCTTATCATTCGTTTCGCAAAGTCACAAAGTGTGTTGACATGTTATTCGATCACAAAAAGTTCCTTCAACCTTATTGGCACAAAATTAAACAATGAAATTAATCCAATCAGCAGAAATAAATAAAGCGATTCCATCAGGAATCAAGTCGCAGCAACGCCTTTGTAGATTTAACACAGGGCCCACTGAGTCCCACCGAGAACAATGAAAGTCTCAAAAGCACTGATAGCCTGCGCCGGAGAATAGGCACTGATACCGGAGGCTGAATGATCTTGTCTGGGAGGGAATTCCAATCACCAATAGCTTGCCCAAGAAAGGACGATTAGCCAAAATCCCTCTTGAAATAAGCGGTCTCACTTTAAAAGCATGATCCTGATAATAGGCATACAATAGGAGTGCCTTTTTTATTTTGGTCGCAAAATTGAGGCAATTTGGGGAATTTTTTGGCAATTTGAGGAAATTCCAAAAGCGCCTTGAGGGCACACTGGTGGAAATAGTAGGCTAGGCAGCAAGTGGGCTCCCTCAGAGCTCCAAGTGGGAGCCCTGTGGGAACGTTTTTGCATAGTTTTCCAATTGTGGGAGCGCAAAAGGTTCAGGGCATGTGGGAGCTGCGCTCCCACGCCCTCAGGGCGGGCAGGAGCGCACGCTCCCAGAGCTCCCACACACTTTGAGCACTGCATTTAAATCGCAAATTTCAAATACAAATACAAATATACAAAATACAAATACAGACTATGCTCACTCCCAGATCGGCGTCAATTTTATTCCACATGACGCCAAGCTACTTTCATTTGCTTTGTGGCATTTTGACTGATCTTGCTAAATTTGTTGTTGTTGCTATAAAAAACGAAACATAAAAAACTTTAGAATGCCAAGCTTAAAGAGGCTCACGAACCAACCTGAAGAGCTTCCCTTCCTTCTTCATCCAACAAGTATTCGACCGATTTGGCCCTGCTGTTGTCTTCTGGCCGACCTGATGGCTCCGGTGTCAAGCTGATCATGCTCCTGGCCTTGTTCTTGTCAGCAACAGATCCGGCCTTTCCAGGCGAACCAGACGGAGACGGACGTCCAGCTGAGGCAGAGGCAGCTGTTGTTGCATCCTGCACCAGGGCATCAAGCTGCCGGACCAATTCGTCCAAGTCTGTTTCTTCCAGGTCATCTTTCTCGTCACCGGTTTGGTCGCGATCGCGATGTGGAGGACTGAATTCTGCAGCATCAAGATCAGTTTCCAAAACACCGAATTTCCCAACGTGACGTCGCTGCGGACTATCACCACACGAGCGCGATTTCACAACACTTTTTGCACTTTTTACCGCTGATTTTGGCGACACAGCTCGCTTGTTCGGCGATTTCTGCCATTGGCGATTATGCCGTTGGCCAATTTGGGCAGAATACGCCGCACTCAGATCGCGAATTTCACCGCTGGCCTGGATTATACCATCGGCATTTCTTTTTACTTCTGGCGGCGAAGTGTTTGCAACGTAATCCCCCCTATCACCAACTCTCGTATTCTTTGACTGGAGAGATGAAACAGGGCTGGAGTTCTTGTAGGTGAAGGATTCCTTGCTGCAAATCGTATTTCCAACTGCGCCAACTCCACTTCCAATGCGATCGATAACAGAAGACCGCAACTGTGCTGCTGGGGCTTCAACGAACCTGTCCCTATCCCTGTCCCTATCCCTTTGCAGCTCCTTCTGCTGCTGCTGCCTGATGGAGCTGCGAACGGTATTCTCAATCGACTGCAGGTCTGGAGAACTCCTGGCAATTCTTACTCTTTCTGAAGCAGCTGTTTCCTGGAAGCGAATAAACGCTTCTCTCAGCGCATCCTGGGGCAACGCGTCTGTCTCCCCGTCGTCCATCCTCAAGGTGTGCATTTCGGCTCCAGGCGGCGCCCAGGCAGGGAGCACCTGAGCATCACCTTCGCCAGGCTGCATCTGATTTTCCAAATATTGCTTCCTCGCAAACCATGCACGAACCTTTGACTGGCTGTGGCTCTGATGCTGAACTGGTTGCGAGTGGACGATGTGTTGGCCACGTGGAGGAATTGGTGGTTTGCTCCTGACTTGTTGAGGAGACAAATCATTGGAGGCTCCGGAAGGCGGCGAAGCAGTCGATTCTTGGTCTAAGGTCGACGAAAGAAGCACAGGAGAGGGAGATAACAGTTCGGAAGAAGGCGAAACACTACCAAAAGGAATGCTAGACGAAGAAGAGAACGTTGGTGAATCTGTCGATCGCGACGAAGGCGAATTCCCGCATGTGACTTGGTCGTTTAGGTCGTTTTTCAAGACGTATTTATTTTTCTTGCTGCGGCCACTGAAACGACTGAGGGAAAATCTGTTCAAAAACGATTTTGACTTCTTTTTGTCTGGCCAGATGGAACTGTCGTCGTTCGATCTCCTTGGTGTATCTTGATCGGTGGAATCCTCGGAACTGGTGGGAGTTACATCTGACACTTGCTTTAACTCTGCAGACGATGGAAAGCCAGCAATATCGGTCGGTCTCCTAACATTTCCTGTCGGAGACTCCTCCCCAAGAACGACCCGCTGAATCTGCAGAGGTTCTGGAGTTCTGGATCGTTCAGGAAGAGCTTGAATGAACTCTTTTTCAGCCGAGCCGGGTCGTTCGACAATCTTTACACGATTTAGGTCGTACTCTTGACAGTGGCTTCTATTTGGCGACCCCAACAAATGAGTCGATGTCGTTCCGTTCAACTGTTTTGGGATTTGAATGTCTTTGAGTTCTGCATAAATCGTTCCAGGTGATCTCTTTTGGAAGTTGTTCTCCGGAAATTGTTCATCTTCACAAACAGAATCACTCTCGGCGTAGCTCTCGCGCCAGCTCACTTCAGATACAACCGGAGAAAAGTGGACCTTTGCCCCATGATGACTTCTGCTCCCATGCTCTGAACTCGCATTGCTTTCGGCATCGTCGTTAGGATGGGTTGGTGATGCTCCGTCTCCAGGAGATCTGATTCCAGATCCAGATCCTCCGTAGTCTCTCTGCAAGTAAACTTGAACCTCATCATTGCTGCCGTACGTCTTGATACACACAAGGTTTGTGTTGTGGCTCGACTTTATCAAGCTGCCTTGAAGGTCATCCTGCGAATTCATCTTCGAAACAGGGCTCGCAACATCGACTGAGAGGAGTTCACCTTGGGTGTGCACTTCTTGCTTCACCTTCACAGGAGTCACTGCACTTGTGTCCGTGTTGTTGGTTAGATCACTTTGCACAGAATTACTGTTTTGTTCGCCATCACACGCTGCAAGATGACTGTTTGCCACCGATTCTCCGTGGTTTGCAAATGGTGAAAGGGCGACTGGAAAATCGGTGGAGCCCAGCACAGAGTCCGGCGACTGAATGGCATGAAGTTCAGAATTCGATTCATGATTTTCCGACTCCGAAGAACGGATTTCTTCGTTTTCAGCACAACAAGCAGGAAGAGCAAGAGCAGTTGAAGAGAGTTGTTTCAGGGAGCGCCGTTGACGACAACGTTGGCTGCCGTCCAAAACAAACGTCGTTGGCTCTGATTCTGACTCTGGCTCAGCTTCAGAAGAATGCCGATTGGGTTTGGGTTGGTGAACGTCTGCCGATGCCGACTCTTGGCGCGCCTCGATCACAACAACCGACTTCTGGCATTCAGATTGAGATTCAGAGGCGCCACCTTCCTCACCAACAAGAATTTCAACTTCGATTGAATCGGTTGCCTTTGACAAGTCTGCAGCGATCCTGGAGTTGACAACACGTTTTCCTGAGCAACTTGTGTTGGTGGATTTCCGTGCCAATTCACGAAAACTTTCTGAACCACTTGCACTCTTCGATGATGACAAATTGACATCAGATTGGTCGTCAAAAGCACTGAGCATGCACACGGTGGAGTCAACCGGCTCATCTGACTCTGACTGGAATGCAGCGTTTCCAATGCATTCACCACAACCACAAGTGCCTGGTTTATTGTTCTGCTGGTGCTTGTGTTGGTGCTGTGGCTGGTGGGGCCGCAAGTGCTGGTTGATGCAGCTGGAGCTGCTGCCTGCCTCTGCATCTGCCTCTCTGCATTCGCATTCCCCGTTTTTCTTGGCTTTTAGTGCTCCAATATAATGCTTTTCGGAAACATTATTATTTTCAATGTCATCTGGCTGCAAAAATATACATGGTGGCACGCCTTCTCTGTTGTTCGACCTCGGATTGAGCAGAACGGATTGGGATTCTTCCCGAGCCATGCCCATATTGTGTGTGCTGAGATGAATCTGGTTCACCGGGACAGGTTCCCAAGGTTTGCAATCGAAACCGGTTTCCACGAAAGAAGATGATTCCTCCATGACCACTTCGGAGCTCAGTGGGAAACTGCTGCTTCTCTGTGACGGCTGCTGCTGGGAAGAGCCAGAGGAATCAGGTGATGCTGATGGTGCTGATGAAATGCCAATGCAATTGAATGGAGAAGGTGGGGAAGGCGGTGGCATTGTGGGTCGCCGCAACCTGTTATCTTTTGTGGTTACTTTTTTGTTTGCCCCATCACCGTTCATACACTGCTCGGGCTTGGATTTGGGATTGGGATTGCCGTTTGTTGTGTCAACTGACGAAGGTGGTTTCCCATTCTCAGAGATGAGTTTACTCAAGATAAGCCCTTCTTCATCCGGGAGATTTCCAGGCAAAATATCTTGATCGACAGAGGAAGCAACGCATTTCACATTCATTGGGCCACCCAACTGCGTTTGCTTCGTCAAAAGGTCATGCCCAGTATCGGTCATGTTTGCTTCCGGCGATGTGAGTTGGTTTTTTACGGAAAGCCAATGATGGGTTGCGGAAGGCGGCAATTCCGTGTAAATTGGACTGCAGCAATGACCTTCCTCGGCGAATAAAAATTCTCTGGCCTGTTCAACTGTGATTGGTTTTGGACGACTGCGCCTGGACTTATTGGCGCTTTGGCTTTGACGTGAGGCAATCGAGGACGGTGGTGTCTGAATTGTCTTTGATTTGTCGAAGTCCTTCAATACCTGTCCGTTTTCACTGCTGAAATCACCGACAACGTCTGAATGGAAAACGTTTTCCGTGAAAATTTCAGCCCGGTATACTCTATTTTCACGAACATTGTAAACATTCTCGTAAACACTTTCACACTCCTCCAACTGCTTTCTGGAACTTCTCCATGCACCTGACATTTTGTCTTCACAATCGGTGACCTCCTGCAATTCGGTTGGACTTTGGCTAGTCGAGTCAGCAGGACCCTCCTCTCGGATGGAATAAATTAGATTGGAACTGGCATAGGGGGTGCCATGATCTCCATAACCACTGTCCTCACTCAAGGTTTCAGAAGATCTTGGACGAGTAACGCTGGGCTTTAAAGCCTTGCCGGCTAGCGATTTATCTGTTTCTTCCTCAGGAGTTCTATTTCCGGAACTTCCACTGCAACTATCATTTCCAAGCCCAACGTCTGTGTCCACAGGCGATGTCAAGGCCAGTCGGGCCCTGCGTAACGGACTGCTGCGTAGATTTTGACTTCCTTTGACTTTGTTCAAAAAATTACAGTGACCACCCGTGGGTTCGTCATCAAGACCGAGCAAATTAATGCTGTCCAGACTTCGGTATGAGCGCAATCCTGGCAAACCGGTGTCGTTCACGAGGGATGAGAATGAAAGCGTCGGTGACAGGCCACGGCGGGCAAACCTGGCCCTTGTTTTCACTAGGGAATCCCTGAGAACATGCCGCTTGATCAGTTCCCGTTCACTATCCGAGTCTGAGTCGGAGTCTGAAGATGTTGCTTCTCCACCTTCTCCGGATGAATTTTCGTCGTCTGCAATCACTTCCTCCAGGTCCTCCGATTTTGAAACAGATCTGTCAACCAAATTCGACTGAGAATGCAATGGTATCTCTTTGACCTCTACAGAAGATCCGTTCTTGAGGGCCTGACTTGCGCCTGATGGTTTTCGCCTTCTGACCCTTCCAGATGGCAGGAATCTGACCTCAGATTCCTGAAACGGAGTGTCGGTATCGGAACATGCTTGATTTTCCTGTTCACCTAAGCCCACGTTACCCAAGGTCAAATCACAATCACTTTCTGCGCTCAAACTTTTAAGAGTTGTGCTTTCGAGAGGTTCAAATGCTGCTCTTGCTCTGTCGATGTATTCTGGAGACTCGAAGTCAACTGAAGAGCGAGCAGATTGGGACTCTTCGAATGGATGCGAAGTGGCGCTCGCTCGAAACCGATCGGTGGGATCCAACTTTGAGGGGCGGTGACTTTCAGAACGATTGCAAGGGGCGACTGCAAGGGCCGACTCGCTCAACCCTTCACCCACGACCGAGACTTGGCGAAAGCACGCAGCATCACAGTCGCCTGCATCATCTGATTCAACCCAGCTGTTTCCTCCGTCGCTGCAGTTGTTCTCATCTCCCACATCCTGCTGCTGATGCTTCGAGCGTCGGCGTTTCTTCTTGGGCACTTCGAAATCTCTTTCACTGAGATCGCTTTCTTCCCCACTTCCGGTGCTGATGGAAGGAGACGGAAAAGACTGATGGTCGTCGCTGCCGCTGCAGCTGCCGCTTTCGTCTTCATGCAGATCGGAGTCAGGCTCCTGCTCTTGCTCCTCCTCTCCAACCAATGTTTCAGTGTCATCTGGAAAATAAACAGAAAGAAAAACGGAATTTTGGCTGATGATATTGCCATGCTCAATTCAATAATTAATTATCTGATATTTATTTTGT
>JASGXE010007663.1:0-26063 GCA_030068105.1 Sinentomon sp. SZTP_YWyxl | reverse complement strand
GAGTGCAGAACTTAAAAACGCAAGCATGCACAGAAATGGAATGAAAAGAAAAAGAATGAAAAAGGGTCCAAAATCCATGAAAAATGTAGGAAATGAATGAAAGACCATGGAAATACCTGGAAGAAATGGGAAGTGAACACCAGGAAAAGAAGAGAAGAAAAAGAGAAACAGAGAATCCATTTAAATTTAAAAAAGAAGAGAAGAAAATATCAGAGAAATCGGGGGAAAGTGGAATGACAACAGAAGCAAGCCTCTGGTTTTGAAATCGTTTTTCCTAGTTCGCAAAGTCTGCCAACCTTAGTCTACGAAACCCTTCCTTTCCCAAGGCGCTATGAACAAATTAAAGGGAGCTAAGTGAAAACAGAGACATGAAAAATATTGTTGAACAACAATGTGCTTTAAATGGAAAATTGCAGGAGTAGAAATTAAAGTTTCTTACACTCAGCTCCCTTTAATTTGTCCACGGCGAAGTACATTTTCTGTTGATGAGACATAATGCTTCAGATGCCAATTAGAATGAACCACACATTACATAACCAACACTGGTTGTGTTTGGGACACTTTCAGAACGGAAATGCAACACCAGAAACATTAAAACTAAAAGGAAACTCCAAGCTGGAAAAAACACAGGTCGCCAACAAAAAGATAATTGTACGAGTAAATGACCAATACTTTTTTTGCTACAGCATTTTTGCTGCACAATCACGGAATAGCAACAAGTAAAACAAGTGCAACATTTTTGAATGATGCAAAATAATCAACACTGGCAATATCACTGTTGCAACATTTTTGTTCTAAAACAACAAATAGGAATGACATAAAAGGCAGCGACATTTTTGCTGAAAAAATCAAAGTATTTCTGCCGTCAAATCAACAATAATTTTTCTGCAAAATAACGTATTTCTTGCAACATTTGCGTTGCAAAATCACCAAACATATCAATTCCACTTGAAGACAAAAACTGGCAAAATGCTACACAACACTCCATAAAACTGCAAAACTTTAATATCTCGATGGAATCAACAGTTTCCAGTCTGGTTTTCACTGTAACTCGTTGATGGGGGGTGGGGGTTGTGCCTTGCCACTTCTGTCTGAGGAAACAAGAGAGAAATAAAATGAAATTAACTGTTTTCACAGCGTTAACCTACTGTGGCGTACAACTCCCACCCCCTGTCATCCAGATATGCCAGTTTCAAGCTCATTTATGACTTTTCACTGTTGCAGAGGAGCAATTCTCTTTCTCATCCCTCTTTCTCTCGCTGGCTGTCACACCTGCTAGCTCTTCTTTCCTGCAGGCCCCTTGCTCTTTCTCGCACCTCGCTCTCGCGCTGGCTGTCGCACCTGCTAGCTCTTCTTTCCTGCAGGCCCCTTGCTCTTTCTCTCACCTCGCTCTCGCGCTGGCTGTCGCACCTGCTAGCTCTTCTTTCCTGCAGGCCCCTTGCTCTTTCTCTCACCTCGCTCTCGCGCTGGCTGTCGCACCTGCTAGCTCTTTCCTGCAGGCCCTTGTTCTTTCTCTCACCTCGCTCTCGCGCTGGCTGTCGCACCTGCTAGCTCTTCTTCCTGCAGGCCCCTTGCTCTTTCTCGCACCTCGCTCTCGCGCTGGCTGTCGCACCTGCTAGCTCTTCCTACAGGCCCCTTGCTCTTTCTCGCACCTCGCTCTCGCGCTGGCTGTCGCACCTGCTAGCTCTTTCCTGCAGGCCCTTGCTCTTTCTCTCACCTCGCTCTCGCGCTGGCTGTCGCACCTGCTAGCTCTTCTTTCCTGCAGGCCCCTTGCTCTTTCTCTCACCTCGCTCTCGCGCTGGCTGTCGCACCTGCTAGCTCTTTCCTGCAGGCCCCTTGTTCTTTCTCTCACCTCGCTCTCGCGCTGGCTGTCGCACCTGCTAGCTCTTCTTTCCTGCAGGCCCCTTGCTCTTTCTCTCACCTCGCTCTCGCGCTGGCTGTCGCACCTGCTAGCTCTTCTTTCCTGCAGGCCCCTTGCTCTTTCTCGCACCTCGCTCTCGCGCTGGCTGTCGCACCTGCTAGCTCTTCCTGCAGGCCCCTTGTTCTTTCTCTCACCTCGCTCTCGCGCTGGCTGTCGCACCTGCTAGCTCTTCTTTCCTGCAGGCCCCTTGCTCTTTCTCGCACCTCGCTCTCGCGCTGGCTGTCGCACCTGCTAGCTCTTTCCTGCAGGCCCCTTGTTCTTTCTCTCACCTCGCTCTCTCGCTGGCTGTCGCACCTGCTAGCTCTTCTTTCTGCAGGCCCCTTGCTCTTTCTCTCACCTCGCTCTCGCGCTGGCTGTCGCACCTGCTAGCTCTTCTTTCTGCAGGCCCTTGCTCTTTTCTCTCACCTCGCTCTCGCGCTGGCTGTCGCACCTGCTAGCTCTTCTTTCCTGCAGGCCCCTTGCTCTTTCTCTCACCTCGCTCTCGCGCTGGCTGTCCACCTGCTAGCTCTTCTTCCTGCAGGCCCCTTGCTCTTTCTCTCACCTCGCTCTCGCGCTGGCTGTCGCACCTGCTAGCTCTTTCCTGCAGGCCCCTTGTTCTTTCTCTCACCTCGCTCTCGCGCTGGCTGTCGCACCTGCTAGCTCTTCTTTCCTGCAGGCCCCTTGCTCTTTCTCTCACCTCGCTCTCGCGCTGGCTGTCGCACCTGCTAGCTCTTCCTGCAGGCCCCTTGTTTTTCTCTCACCTCGCTCTCGCGCTGGCTGTCGCACCTGCTAGCTCTTCTTTCCTGCAGGCCCCTTGCTCTTTCTCGCACCTCGCTCTCGCGCTGGCTGTCGCACCTGCTAGCTCTTCTTTCCTGCAGGCCCCTTGCTCTTTCTCGCACTCGCGCTGGCTGTCACACCTGCTAGCTCTTCTTTCCTGCAGGCCCTTGCTCTTTCTCGCACCTCGCGCTTGTGGCTGTCGCACCTGCTAGCTCTTCCTGCAGGCCCCTTGTTCTCTTTCTCTCACTCGCTCTCGCGCTGGCTGTCGCACCTGCTAGCTCTTTCCTGCAGGCCCTTGTTTTTTCTCTCACCTCGCTCTCGCGCTGGCTGTCGCACCTGCTAGCTCTTTCCTGCAGGCCCCTTGCTCTTCTCTCACCTCGCTCTCGCGCTGGCTGTCGCACCTGCTAGCTCTTTCCTGCAGGCCCCTTGTTCTTTCTCTCACCTCGCTCTCGCGCTGGCTGTCGCACCTGCTAGCTCTTCTTTCCTGCAGGCCCCTTGCTCTTTCTCGCACCTTGCTCTCGCGCTGGCTGTCGCACCTGCTAGCTCTTCTCTTCCTGCAGGCCCCTTGCTCTTTCTCTCACCTCGCTCTCGTGTTGGCTGTCGCACCTGCTAGCTCTTCTTTCCTGCAGGCCCCTTGCTTTCTCTCACCTCGCTCTCGCGCTGGCTGTCGCACCTGCTAGCTCTTCTTCTGCAGCCCCTTGCTCTTTCTCGCACCTCGCTCTCGCGCTGGCTGTCGCACCTGCTAGCTCTTCTTTCTGCAGGCCCCTTGCTCTTTCTCGCACCTCGCTCTCGGTTGGCTGTCGCACCTGCTAGCTCTTCTTTCCTGCAGGCCCCTTGCTCTTTCTCGCACCTCGCTCTCGCGCTGGCTGTCGCACCTGCTAGCTCTTCTTTCCTGCAGGCCCCTTGCTCTTTCTCGCACCTCGCTCTCGCGCTGGCTGTCGCACCTGCTAGCTCTTCTTTCCTGCAGGCCCCTTGCTCTTTCTCTCACCTCGCTCTCGTGTTGGCTGTCGCACCTGCTAGCTCTTCTTTCCTGCAGGCCCCTTGCTCTTTCTCGCACCTCGCTCTCGCGCTGGCTGTCGCACCTGCTAGCTTCTTTCCTGCAGGGCCCTTGCTCTTTCTCGCACCTCGCTCTCGCGCTGGCTGTCGCACCTGCTAGCTCTTCTTTCCTGCAGCCCCTTGCTCTTTCTCTCACCTCGCTCTCGTGTGGCTGTCGCACCTGCTAGCTCTTCTTCCTGCAGGCCCTTGCTCTTTCTCTCACCTCGCTCTCGTGTTGGCTGTCGCACCTGCTAGCTCTTCTTCCTGCAGGCCCCTTGCTCTTTCTCTCACCTCGCTCTCGTGTTGGCTGTCGCACCTGCTAGCTCTTCGTTCCTGCAGGCCCCTTGCTCTTTCTCGCACCTCGCTCTCGCGCTGGCTGTCGCACCTGCTAGCTCTTCTTTCCTGCAGGCCCCTTGCTCTTTCTCGCACCTCGCTCTCGCGCTGGCTGTCACACCTGCTAGCTCTTCGTTCCTGCAGGCCCCTTGCCTTGCGAGCCCCTCGCTCCTGCTGGCTCACCGCACTTGCTGCCACTCGCTCCTAGTGGTCCTCGCACTTGCTGGACCCTCGTACCTACTGGTCACTCGCGCCTGCTGGCCCCTTTGCCCTGTGTCCTCACCCTGGCCGGCCCTCGCACTTGCTGGCAGCCTTTGCTGGTTCCTCACTCCGACTGGTTCCTTTCCTTGCTAGCCCCTCGCACTTGCTGGCCGCTCTCCTTTGCTGGTCCCTCGCACCTGCCAGCACTTGCAAGTCCCTTTGCCCTGGCTGGCCCCTCGCTCCTGTTAGTTCCTTGCCCGACTGAACCTTCTCCCTTGCTGGCCCCCTTTGCTGGTCAACTGACACCTGCTGGCCCTTCCTCTTGCAGGACCCTTTGCCCTTGCTGGCCCCTTGCCTTTGCTGGTCCCTCGCTCCCGGTGGCTCCTCGCTCCTTCTGGCTCCTCTTCCTTGCTGAGCCGAGCGCATGCTGGCCACCTTCGCTGGTCCCAATCCGTTGCTGACCCCTTACTATTGCTGGTCCCTCACACCTGATGGCTCCTTGTCCCAGCTGGCCCCTCTCCTTTGCTGGCCAACCTTGCTGGACCCTCTTCCTAGCAGCCCCTCATGCTTGCTGGCCACCTTTACTTGTCCCTCACCTTTGCTGGTCCCTTACCTTTGCTGGTTCCTCACCTTTGCTGGTCCCTCGCCTTTGCTGGTCCCTTGCCTTTGCCGGTTCCTCGCCTTTGCTGGTCCCTTGCCTTTGCCGGTCCCTCACCTTTGCTGGTCCCTCGCCTTTGCCGGTCCCTTGCCCTTGCCTTTGCAGGTCCCTCACCTTTGCTGGTCCCTCTTGCTTGCTGGCCAGCTTCGCTGGTCCCTGACCTTTGTTGGTGCCTCGCTTATGCTGGTCCCTCGCCTTTGCTGGTCCCTCACCTTTGTTGGTCCCTCATGCTTGCTGGCCGGCTTTGCTGGTCCCTTGCTTTTGCCGGTCCCTCGCCATTGCCGGTCCCTCACCTTTGTCGGTCCTTCGCCTTTGCTGGCGCCACGGCACGGAATTTCAGTGGCAAATATTGGTTAATGAAATGACACCTACATTCCCTCAAGTTTCATTCAAGTTATTTTTTTCTGACCGGAATAGAGGCAACATCAGAAGTTCACTAACCAGAATGCGTCATGGCTCCGGCATACAAATTTTGAAAACAAAGAAGTGTCAACGTAACGGCCTAACGTTGACGTCTTCAAAATTTGGAGGTCGGAACCAAGACGTATTCTGATTAGTGAACTCCTGATGTTACACGGTCTGCGGACTTGTCCACTGTCAGATGGATCAATTCAAGATGCAAAATAAGCAACACGGCACAAAATGTTTCAGTGGAAAATATTGGATAATGAAATGAAACTCCATCTCTCCCTCCATTAACATTCCGAGTTGTTTTTTCTGACCGGAATAGAGGCAACATCAGAAGTTCACGAACCAGAATGCGTCATGGCTCCGGCATACAAATTTTGAAAACAAAGAAGTGTCAACGTAACGGCCTAACGTTGACGTCTTCAAAATTTGGAGGTCGGAACCAAGACGTATTCTGATTAGTGAACTGCTAATGTTACACGGTCTGCGGACTTGTCCACTGTCAGATGGATCAATTCAAGATGCAAAATAAGCAATACGGGATAAAATTTTCAATGGCAAATATTGGCTAATGAACTTAAACTCCAACTCTCCCTCCATTAACATTCAGAATTGTTTTTCTGACCGGAATAGAGGCAACATCAGAAGTTCACTAACCAGAATGCGTCATGGCTCCGGCATACAAATTTTGAAAACATCGAAGTGTCAACGTAACGGCCTAACGTTGACGTCTTCAAAATTTGGAGGTCGGAACCAAGACGTATTCTGATTAGTGAACTCCTGATGTTACATGGTCTGCGGACTTGTCCACTGTCAGATGGATCAATTCAAGATGCAAAATAAGCAACACAGCACAAAATGTTTCAGTGGAAAATATTGGATAATGAAATGAAACTCCATCTCTCCCTCCATTTACATTCCGAATTGTTTTTTCTGACCAGAATAGATGCAACATTAGTGGTCCACTAACCAGAATGCGTCTTGGCTCCGGCCGACAAATTTTGAAAACATCGAAGTGTCAAACGTAACGGCCTGACGTTGACGTCTTCAAAATTTGGAGGTCGGGGAACCAAGACGTATTCTGATTAGTGAACTGCTAATGTTACACGGTCTGCGGAGCGGAGTTGTCCACTGTCAGATGGATCAATTCAAGATGCAAAATAAGCAATACGGGATAAAATTTTTCAATGGCAAATATTGGCTAATGAACTTAAACTCCAACTCTCCCTCCATTAACATTCCGAATTGTTTTTTCTGACCGGAATAGAGGCAACATCAGAAGTTCACTAACCAGAATGCGTCATGGCTCCGGCATACAAATTTTGAAAACATCGAAGTGTCAACGTAACGGCCTAACGTTGACGTCTTCAAAATTTGGAGGTCGGAACCAAGACGTATTCTGATTAGTGAACTGCTGATGTTACACGGTCTGCGGACTTATCCACTGTCAGATGGATCAATTCAAGATGCAAAATAAGCAACACGGTACAAAATTTTTCAGTGGCAAATATTGGCTAATGAAATTAAACTCCAACTCTCCCTCCATTAACATTCCGAGTTGTTTTTTCTGACCGGAATAGAGGCAACATCAGAAGTTCACTAACCAGAATGCGTCATGGCTCCGGCCTACAAATTTTGAAAACAAAGAAGTGTCAACGTAACGGCCTAACGTTGACGTCTTCAAAATTTGGAGGTCGGAACCAAGACGTATTCTGATTAGTGAACTCCTGATGTTACAAGAAGGTCCGTGGACAAAGAGACTGCACTGCCAAAGACAAGCAAAAATAAGCCGTAAAGGACACAAATCTTTGCGATGCATGGTAAGTGTTGCTTATCAGGTGCAAATCCAAGAAAAAATGGTAATTCACGTTTTTGGTAAAAGGGAAAGCCAACTGCACTGGTCTGATGTGAAAATGGTCTACGATGGGAGAGAGGAGACAGAAACTGCGATGGGAGAGAGGAGACAGAAAACTGCGATGGGAGAGAGGAGACAGAAATGACAAGAGAGAACAGAAATAGTAAAAAGTGAAAGAACAGCAAAGGTGAAAGACAACAAATGATGTCACAATTGTTCACAGGTTCTCTGGGACACCGTACCGGCAGGCGTCCCAGAGAACACGGTCAACACTTATCTTCTCGCGTTTCGCATCGTCCCACGTTAGGGAACGACTTCCTTTCAAAAAGACTTCGACACCTTTAGTCGAACGGAATTGTCTTGCACTGTGCCTGGTCGCAACTTCTGCCTTCTTTAATGTTCTGAAAGTAGAAAGAAAATCATAAGAGTGACATACAGCACAGAGTGAATGCATTCAGAAAACTTTAGGCATGATTTCAGTCTGAACATCTTAACAGCACGGAGTATTACAGTGATCACGTGGAAGAAAGACATGGTTGCCACTATTCGTATTTTGGAAAATAGAAATTTCAGACTTTTTCAGGATTCCCAGCTTTTACCAGAGTTCATATGGGGACATTTACCAAAGAATTCATTGAATGGGATAAAATGAGAATGGGCTGCTTATGCAGAGTCAAGAGTGACAAGACAAGAGTGTTCCTCTGTTGTCATCATTGGAAATTAAAAAAAAATGGTAAGAGTAAACTGAAAAAATGTCATGAAAACCTGCTTTCACGCTGTTTATTTTATTTATTTTTTATTTTTTGAAAATTTTCGGGGCCTTTTCCAAAAATCCCTGAGATTTCCAGCTTGCAAAAGAAATTCCCGAGTATTCCAGATTTTCCAGAATGGCAGCAACAATAAAAGAATCATATCATGCACGTGTGTTGCATCAGAAGCAAAATGGTTAAAAATGGGGATGGCTTAACAGGCAATGTTTAGTTGAGTTAGCCGCAGACAATTTGCTTCTTTAGACTAAAATGATCCATGCACTGGAACAGGAACAGAAATGAATGAGCCCTGGTTTTTGCTTGATTCATCTTTCTTTCTCAACAACAGCTGAATTATGAAAATTGTATTTGATCAAATTAATGAAGATAGATAAAAAGATGTTTTTCGGTTCAACAGAACTGCACTTGAAAATTTGAAATAATTTTAAATTTGAATAATTATCATTTTTGGTTGGAAATTTGAAGGGCTTTTCACTGAAATAGAGTTTTTGGCCGAGCGTTAGCGAGGCTTCTTATGCGACCGGGAAATGCACGGATGTCACAAACTGAAATTTTGAGAAATCGGATGGATGGATTGGACCCCAAATGGGAGTGGTGATGGAAATTGGGTGTCCGGACCAGGGAAAAATACTAAATTTGATTTTCCGCCACCCCTTTTGGCAAAAACGACCCTTTTCTGTTTTTAGCGCTTCGTTGATAGGGATGAATTGGAATTCATTGGGACCTGCTTCTGCAAATACCGGGCTGCAATCGCCGTTTTCTGTTTGAACAAAAAAGTAAGCAACGTTGGGTCCGATTACCACTTGGATGGGAGACCGCCAATGAATGTCAGTTCCTCATTCTTTTTTGTTTTCGTTTTTTGGCTTTCTTCTCTTGGTGACTTTTTTGACATTTGCGGCTTTTCAAAACAATTTTACAGATTTAAATTTCCGGGTTTTGACGCCCAATTTTGATGGGAATTCTGAACTTGGTGTTTGAAAACTTTTTTGGATTGGCATTCAGTTTTGCATAGATCCTGCTCCATTTTTCTTGATTTTGGCCAGCCGGAGCTTTACTCACGCTTGCCTGGAACTGCACCCAACACCATCCTCCTCCATCCGAGAGCAAAGCTCCGGCTGGTTTAAATCAAGAAAAATGGAGTTGGTGTTGGCCGTTTTCTGTGTCTCGGAAGTGTGCGCCGTTCCCGCTCCATGACAAACTATCCATGTAACATCTATCCTATCCGACTAAAAACAAAATAACCAAAAATATCATTCTTCCAAAAACGTTGTCCCAGAACCTCTCAAGCAATTCCGGAAAATCTATTCAATTCAACAAATCCATAAAATCTTGTGTCCTGCAAAAAATGAATGTCATCGAAAACTTTTTCAAACACCCGCAAGTTCGGAGTACCCATCAAACTTGCAAGTCAGAAACTGGAAATGAAAATCTGGAAAATGTCTGGAGAATTTCGGCTGTGATGTGACAGTTTTATCTGTGATTTATTTATCTTATTTTATTTATTTATTATTTATTACATTCAATACTGCCTCAAATGAAATGGAAGCAGGACAACAGTCAATGTTAAAATGGTCAATGTGGTAAGGACAAGGCAATGTGTATCAAATGAAGGAAGAAGAAAAAAAAATCTACGGATTGTTTTGTGGTGTGACTGGCTGTGAAGCTAGGGCACGAGAAATAAGCGGCGATGCAACTAGCTGGCAAGGAGTTCCAATCCCCAATTGTTCTCGGGAAAAATGAATGAAGGTACCGGTTTGTTTTGCAGAAAGGAACATTGAAGGCAGACCATTGTCAGTTCGGCGTTGGATAGGCTTAACAACGCACTTTGCTGGCATGGAAAAATTTAAGGACCAGGTGATGGTTGGATAGCAAGCAGATCACGAGGACAAGGAAGGCGAGGCGGATGGTTCGAAGACTTTTTGCACAAACCCTGCCGCGACTTCAGATGGCAGGCCGGGCCTCCCCAGCGAGCATGGTTTTTTCCTAGAGGGGACAAGGTTAGGTCAGGTTCAGATAGCTCTAGGTTAGAAAAAAAATATTTTTCTTGCAATTGCAGGGCCCCAATCGGGCATTCTTGCACAAAACGCTCTCTGCCAAATGTGTCGCGGCAGGGTTTGTCAAAACGCGGCCGGGTCTGAGTGGGTCATCACAGTTTTGTGCATAGAGTTAGATTTCTGAGCAGGCCAGATGCGTCTGTGAGCTACAGAATGTGAATCGGGATGCAACGCATACAGAGAGTGTAGGTGAAAGACGGATTTCGTTCGTGTCGCCGGATATGGAAACTGTTTGTTTGCCATTTTGGCAAACAAACAGTACCATGCTTGGCGGTAATAGCCAAATGCACGATGACAGTTTTTAGTCATGAAAATCTAAAGTAAAAAAATGAGCACCAAAAACATGGTGCAAATATACGCTCGGCTTGGAATTGTAGACAATTTTACTAGTTATCTTATTTGCTTTTTCATTTTTTTGCACTTCTGTCGCACCCCCATTGGATCGTTTTTCCATATCCAAAAGTATTTCCAACACCACAAGAAGTATTTTCTGCACCACAATAACCACCTCACTCTCCAAATGTCACAGTCCGCCACTGGTGATATGCGCACCATGCTGGGCAATTCAGTTCAAAGGAAATGGACATGTGATGCAACCCCAACGGAGATCTGTCAGAACACAACTTCAGTGTCCCCTGTCCTTGCTGTGACCAAAACCATGAATTTTAAGCACAAGAGCTCATATGATGGTCGCATGTAACACATAAACACACCACTCACTGCATTTCCATGTTTTCATGGCCAGGTTCTCAAGAGTTTTTGTGGAATTTTGAAAAAAATAGACTCTCCCAGAATAATTTCTTCTTATTCCATGTCATGACCAAATTGCATGAGAAAAGCAAATTTCAGGCACCACTTTCGAAAATAAATTCTGATTTTGATTCTCCAAAATTCCAAATACTTTAATTCAAAAATTCTGACTTTTCCCCCTTCTTTTCAGAAATCCCCTTACAATTACACAACTATTACCCAATGTGCCCAATTCTCCAACTGTTCTAGTTCACCAAAAATTCCCCAACTTTTTCCAAGTTGCTGAGCACCAGAAGCACATAAGGTCCTTTTCAACCCTACTCTGGCTGAAGAGATTGTCTTACCCAGTTTTGATATCCGTCCCCACGAATATGGGCTGGTGTATGTCATTTCTGGCCACATACCAGCTCTCTAGGGTGACATCTGGTGTGGGTATTGATGCTTTTTGGCGTGGCACCCTTGGTGGTCTCGCTGGATTTAGAGCTGCTGGGGCTGGAAAATTATCGGGGGCACCGACCAAGTCGGCTGCGGCAGCGGCAGGTGTTGCGTGAGCCTCTCCTTTGCTCCTGGTTGTTACGCTAGCCGACGAGGTCGGTCTGTTGTTGGCGATGTAGGAGATCAGCTCCTCACTTAACCCTAACCCCAGCAGCTCCCGCGTCCCCTTTTGCCTCCTTGACGTTGGCTTTGGAGGCCTCTTTGCTATGATGCGGGTGGCTCGCCGCAACTTCGTGCTGCAGGCTGAGGTTGCAGCAGACACTGTTGCTGTTGCCGCTTGTTCCTGTGAAAACACAAACAAGAAATGTCAACAAAAATTGTTTAGCCATATCATATTCCCCAGCAGTTTTATCAAAATTGTAAACTTTGTAAGTCCAATCAAAAGCAGCAGATCTGTCATCAAGCCAAGGATGCCATGCTTACATCATTCTTCTGCTTCCATCCATGAACAGACATGACAGAAAAAAGCGTGTTTAACAGGAGCAGAGTGCCACAGACTTCCAAAGACACAGACCACCAAACTTTTGTTTCTGCTGCATACTGGTATTTTTGTGGTTGGATAAGCAAGCGGATGGAGACCTGGTGCCACCACATTAGCATTGTTGCCAAACTGTGGGACTCTGGGAAAGGGAAACTTGTACGAAGAATTAATCAAATTGAATGTGTTTAGTTTTGGTGATGCTGATAAAGTGGAGATTTTTTTACGTGTGAACCCCTGCAGGCTTTTTTGAGGGCAGTAATCAGACGGGAAAATGTTGAATCCTGCAAAAAGCAACTGTGAATGAAAAATGTAATCATTAAAAAAATTCTCGGCTAGCAACAAAACTTGGGACTTTTTATCAAATGATTAAACTTTGTTTTATTTTTGTGGGGGTTGAGTTCAAAATACGACCTTCCATATTTTTTTTTTAATTCTTTCTTGACCGAATTCATTCAAATTTGCTGTACCTACACTTAGGACCCAATTATGAATCATTGCTTCCATGCAAAATTGCAACTTGCCAGGTCAAAAGTAGTTCTTGAGTCATATGTATCTTTTCTTCACAAAAAACATGCATTTTTCTTATGAAGATGCATATCAATTATTTTCGGTATCCCATCAGCGTAAGATATCTTTCGAAAAACAGCTCAAAAACCTAGTAAAGGAGTAAAAAATCAACAATTCTGGCTCATATCTTTTCAGCATTCTTCTGTTTCCCTCCATGAACAGACCAGATGCAGAAAATGGTGTTTTTGGAGGTGCATAACGCCACAGACTTTCAAACAAACAGACTACAAACTTTTGTTTCTGCTGCATACTGGTCTTTGTGGTTGGATAAGCAAGCGGATGGCAACCTGGTGCCACTACACAAACATTGTTTGTATCTCCAACTGGATTGTGCAGTGCACCCACATGAGTGCCAAATTATGGGATTCTGGATGGGAAAGAGTTAAATCGTGCAAAGAATTGAGAATTGATCTAATTGAATATGTTTAAAAATTAGCGATGATATATGGCTCCGGCATTTTGCCAGGTGGCAGACAGAGAGATTGTGCTATTTCCTGAGAATATTGTAAATGAGACTGAACATTTCCATCAAAAATCTCAGTCTCTGCTTCAGTTAAAACTTTTCAGATGAAAATGACTTAAAATGAATATTCCCCACAGGGTCACATTATGAGTTTCATAGTACCTAATGGCTTTATCTTCATCCAAACTTTTTTGGAAAATGTTTCATTGTGCTCTCCATTACTTTTCGTGTTGCTTCTGTTACATTGTTAAGTTTGTCATATTTCTCTCCATTCAGATAAACGACAATGCTCGTTGGCTTCTTATAATTTCATTCGTCAAATTACGCTAGGCCATGCTGTTGAGAGGAATTTTAATTTTTTGTCGAGTTCAGAAACGCCATTCAAAAGCATGAAATAAAGGTGGGCTTTCAATTTTCAAAAATAAGACATTTGAAGAAAATTAAAAATCGGAAATAACTAGGACAAAAATAGACAAAATTATGACTTTGTCAAAAAGTGGGAATAATGGGAGAGGTATCGCACTGTAAAGGGTAAGCCCATCTGTGGCATTCTATTCACGTTGAAAATACACAAAACATTCTCCATTACTGTCCTGAAAATGAGCTACAAATTGCACGGAGAAATTCTGGATGGCAGGGCACGACACGAATCAGGCTGGAAAAGAAAATGGGAAGGAAGCCTGATGCCATAAAAGTCCAGAGGAGCATGGATGGTGTCCAGAGCTGGCAGAAAAAAACGTCCAATCAACAACCAGGATGGAAATTGGAAATCCTGTATTCACAGGTTGGAAACGACTCTTTACAACACTGGATATGGCCCTCTCTCCCCATCCATGACTTTTGCAAGCCTCTGTTTCATGTCAGTCATTGCAAGCAAATAGTCATTCAAAACTTCTTACAGTGGCAGGCATGATCACGATTTCAAGTTGGGAACCAGACGTGCTTGTAGGGACGTTGGTAAGTATTCTTTCAGTGTCAGAACTGTGAATGAGTGGAACTCTTTAAATGCAGAGATTTTTGGGAAAGGTGAGGATTTGAGTGTGAGCACCTTCCGGAAGAATATTTTGCATGGGGTTGCAGGGCAGTCTTTCCCTCGGCTTACATAGACATAAGTCATGATACCATACCAATTTTTTTGTGTTGATCCCTTAAGTTGTCTTTGTTGATTTTATGGTCATGCTGTCTTTTTCTCGATATGACAAGGGTGTTCACCTGCTTAATTGCTGATTTGCGCAGGACTGTGTCCGGGCAAATTATTTAAAATTACAATTACAACTGCACTGATTGAAGCAAAAATACAATTGGATAAAAGTCACCGCAAGTCATGTTACATGGACACACAAGGAAAAGACATAATAAAGCCAGTTTTTGTTTGTAACTTACAGGAATAGCCTGTAAGCCTACTTATTCCTGTAAGTTACGAACGAAAACCGGCTTTATTATGTCTTTTCCTTGTGATTCTGACGTTCGTGGTGCACGTGCTGAAAATGTTACATGGACTAACCAATTCGGCGATCTTGGCCTTTAATCTGTCTATTTCTTCGTCTTTCTCTTTCAGTGCATTTTCTGCCTTCTGAAGCTGAAAAAGGCATCAAATTAATTGGCATCAAAACAATTATATCAGAATTACAGCGAAAGAAATGACATACTCTCTCGCTCATTAGACTATTAGAATACACATTAAGCCACATCTTATGGACAGATTTTTGCATAATACTTTTTTAGATCCTGTATCCAAAACAGATTGTCACTTGCACAATGGGAAATGGTCAATGCACCAATGTTCTATTTTGGGCAGACTATCTAAAAAAGTCTGATGCAAAAATATGTCCATCCCCATGCAGCTTTAAACTTGTATGCTCTTTTCTTTGAACTTGTGTGCTGTTCCAACAAGGAATTTCCCAACCCATAGCAGCAGCAACGCCTTCGAGGGTGTGATACCTACCCCCGAAATGTCATGCCTCAAATTGATTCAGAGATTTGAATAGCGTCAACTTGCGGTCATTTAATTTCTGAAAACATGAAATCTCCAAGTTTCCATGCCTTGCTATAAAAATCTCCTTTTCAGTTCTGGGAGAAGTCAAGATAAACAGGCTGTCATCAGCAACATGGATGGATAACAAGGAAAAAAGAAAAAGCCGTAAAAGTTTCAGGTTAGGTGATACCATTTTTAGATAGAAAATAAAACTAGAAATAAGGCAGTTTTGCCCCAGTCGATAGGAACTCAGAAACAGACTTAGCTGTTTGTTTCAGTTGCTGGAGAGATTTTTGTTGGGCTGCTTTGGAAGAAGTTGATTGAGCATCGTGATATGTGGCTAGGAAGATGACTATTTGCGCTGCTGCACCTTCAGACAGTCTTCCCTGGTTTTGGTAAGACCAGACCTTCATAAATTGGTTTTTTTAGTTGAGAAATAGAGGTTTCTGACTTTCCAAGTGGAATAAAAGCTCTTGGAATGGTCACAGTTTGTAATCTGCCAAACTTGCAGTCGTGCATCCACAATTGAAACTGTTATTTTCTGATCATGTTCGAAAGTCGGTTGCCCTTTCTTGCAATAAAAAAGAGCCATTCGTCGGAATTCTTCAGAACAATGATCCCACATCATTTCTTTGCACAATTCTTACCTTGTCGGTCTGTTTCGTGGATATAAGTGCCAGTTTTTACCTCACAAAAATAATCAAACAGTTTACGTTCTCCGCTCCGAAAACTACATTGAATGTGTTTCAAAAGTGATGAGTTCAGCTGCTACAATGTGAACACAAGCTTTATCTGCCTCGAGCAAAACCAAAAATGATGACGACCCTTGCGGAGAATTTTTGGTTGTCATGTTCGTCGGCATCAAGGGGTCAAATCAACGTTCCTCTACGAAATGCTGAGTTGGTTGTCATTTATTTTCAGGTTTGGTGATGACAAATCAGCATCAGATGGAGCTTGTGGATGTCTTTCTTTCCATTTTCGTTCCCTGCCACCCCACCACCCTCTCCCCTTCCTGGCGTGGCAGGCCGATTGCTCCCACGTTGGAATCATTTTTTTAGGGTGGTTTGTTGGATACGGACACCAAGTGAAAAAGGGGCAAATACCCACATCTTGATGTGTTTTTTGTTTTACCCTTCACTTGTCATGTCATCCCTTCTTGTGTGAAGAAGTGTGGTATATTTGGCTCTTCCATTTTATTTCTATTATTTCTAAGATAATTTGTATTTTTGTGGTTTTATTTCTTTGATAATTTGTAAGTGGGGTGAGCAGATCTCAAATGATTTAGGGAGACAAGTGTAATTGGGAGAAGACCGAAGCGTTCTTTCAGATCGGAAGTTGAGATGTGATCTCAAAGGTTTTCGTGCGGAAACCTTTGCGGCAAGAAGGGATTTGCTTTCAGAAGTTGTTTCCTAAAGACATCTTCGGTTCTGATGTTTTCATGTAAAAAAAGCATTTTTGCATGCTCTCATTGTAGGAGAAAAACCAATTGAGCTCAGTTTTTAAACAACAAATGGGCCAGAATGAGCTGGAACATTTAACGCATCTAAACCCGGCAAAATATGTAAGAAAACGAACCAAGTGAGGATTCTATTTCATTTTGAATAATTTGACCAACACAACAGAAAAACGTGACTGCTATTTTCATGCACCTAACTTGTGTCTTTTTTCTCACCAAAGAAATGTAGCCTGGTAAAGAATAACGACCCAATAGTGGTGACAGAATTAGCTTTCTCATACGCGTAAAAAAGTGCAAATGATGTTATTGTTCAGTGCAAATAATGTTCGATTTTAGCAAAAACTCCACCCCGCAGAAATTTAAGATCTCCTTTGTAATCGAAGCCAAAATCTGACACCTCCAGAAAGCTTAGCTGCAATATGGCGTTTTAAAATCTTCCGCCCGCAAAAGAGTAAAAAGAAAGAAAGAAACTTCGCAGGCAACAGTTAAATGGAAAAACACACATTAATGAGAATATTTATTCCATCACTACCTGCTACCAACATCTGCATAGAGTTCAAAGACACTTTGCTATGGAGGGATAAGTTAAGTACAAACCTTTTCCTTCTCTATTGCAGTATTCTGCCGCTCTGCAATAAGGGCTTGATTCAGCTCGATGTTTTGAGCGAATGTTGCTGAATTCTGGAATGACAAAAATACATGCAAAATGCGAATAAGATTTTTTTCTGTGACAGTTTAAAACTGCAGGCCTCAAACATGTTGAGGCAAAAAAGACTGTTTCCGCCAATTCATAAGCCGAATAGGTATCTCTTCCTGCGAGAATTCTTCTAGTTGTTAAGTTAATTCCGAGTTCGTCTATAGGTACGTACATGTGTGTCTTGAGATATTTCAAGCACTGCGGCAGTGTTATTTATGTACCTACCTATTCATACATGTGAAAAAGTGCTACTTCAGATTTTAGCAAAAACTCAATGCTGCAAAACTTAAAGATTCTCCTTAATACTGAGGTCAAAATCCGACATCATCAGAAAGCTCTGTTGAAATCTGGCACTTTAATTTCTACCGCCTGCATAAGAGTAAAAAGAAAGACAAAAAGTTTCGGAGGCAATTGCTTGAGAAAAACATGTTTAGTTACATTAATTCCACCGCTGCTATAAAAATGAAAGGGTTGTTGATAAACTAGCTTACGGAAACAGAAGGATTGTTTTTATTTTGGTGGTTCATGCAGAACTGGAGGTTGGTAAAATCCAAAATAGGCGAAGTTCCCAGTTTGGAAATCATTTCATTCTGGCAGCACCACAAAAAAGTCGAAAATAAAACTATTCCCAATGAGATTTAAGATTTTTTGTAAAAAAAATGAACTATTGTCCGTTTTTTAAATGAGTGGATCAGATGCTCAGACATCTCTAAATTCTTATTGTGAAAACCAATTTATCTTCAATAGAAAAATAGGCATACGAAATACCAGAGGCATGTTTTTACCGATCGCGGTGAAATCAGCAGTAAAATGAAAATGTTCTCTATCTTTAACGTTTTTTTTCTCAACTTTTTGTTTTTTGATCATTTTTTGTGTTCCGCCTCGTGTATCTCAGCCATTCTCATTTGACCATGTTCAAATTTGGTGCACTCATGTAAAAAAAACTATTCTAAAACAAATGACAAGGCCATATTCGACAGTTTTTGCCTCCATTAGGTTATTAACAAAGTCAAAGGAAAAAATGCTAAAAATTTACCGCTTTTCTAGCGGAGTGACAGAAAATCTCCCGCCTAACAAATTATGGGACCAAAAACAAGAAAATGGGACTTGTCAAAGGTTTTGGTTTGGTTTTTACCCCAAAAAATTGAATTTGGGCATGGTACCATGCGTGGTTATCACTGTGCATGGGACGGAACATCGCCTTATTTTTCACCCTCAAATGGCTGCTGCGGCCAAACCAGAAGAGCTACAGTGTTCACATTTTACACAGAAATTGTCTTCATTGGTTCTAAGGAGTCTGCAAAATTTGAACAAAATCGGACAAAAAGAGAAAGACGTTTGCGGAAACCAGGTCCCCCCCCATTTAACATGACTGTCGAACTGTTTTATAAACTCACAGTCTTGGCTTGCCTCCGTCGCAGTCGTTCCTGCTCGTTGTGCTAAAAGTAAAAAAAGAGAAAAACAGAAAACGGTATTAGCATTGTACGCACTTTTCTCCTGGAATACCATTTTGACTCCCCTTTTTGAGCTCACCTTCTCTAAAGAAAGACTAAACTGGCCAACTCCCACCACTGTCCGCTCATCGTCAACACAATGTGATGCAATCAGTGAGTTTTTCAATTCACTGTTACCTTCCATAATGATTTTAAAATGGAATCCTTGTGGAATAAGTAGATATTGAAGGTTTCCCCATGATTGGATTGGATCAAGCAAGACATAACTGAATGGACACCTACCGCGATGCAACTGCCCACATTCATTTTTCTGAAAAAGTCAGAAAGTCATTCGTGGGATGCATTCACAAGAAGAAGACTTGATATAATCGCCACTGTGCTTCCAAATGAGCTACAGCTGATGTTTCGGCTTTTGCTCTCTGCTGAAGAAACGAACTACTGGATCGGAGAGCAGGATGCTGCTTCCGAAACATCAGCTGTGCTCATGTTAGAAGGAAGGATATTGAAAAAAGAAAATTCCATTTAAACACCATTCCATGGAAAATCCAGCATCAAAAACTAATCAACATGCAAACTGAGGGCTCGAGCTATGCCAAGACCAAACACCTTTATCTCTGACAAAGCAACCCCTCTGCAAAAAGCCAGTAAGCGCAGCTCTCGCAAACAAATAGTTATGGTTGATCAAATTTTCCAGAAATCACAACTTCGCTTCTGTCTCTCCCCCTCACACTTCATCAGTTGCCACATGAGAAGGAGCCCGATGGTGGTGACGAAGACCCTTACGTACCCTTCAGCAGCAACAAAAGCTGGATAGAATGTGGTGCCTGAATGTCTGTTAAGACGAAGGAATGCAATTTTTTTCCTAATTGCAGTCAAGATGAAAAATCTGCCTTCCGACACCAGCGATTCTGTAAAGGAGGAAGGCTGCCTGGAGGACTCAAACCAATGCCATGACACAAAAAAAACGACCGAACGGTTCTCGTGAACAAAATGTGTTTGACTTCATCGCTTGCAACAAACCGTCCTTGCTTAGTTTTGTGAACAGAATGTGTTTTCCAACCAATTTGGTGTTAAAAATGACCTGTATATAGCCAGCTGGAACAGTCCCAAGACTCTCCTGAGGTTCCTGAAAATGGCAAGTGGTAATGCAGTTTGACATCGGCTCATGGTTTGAGTGTTCCCATAAGGCTTCCTAAACTTTCACAGAATTGCTGTTGTTGAGAGTCAGAATCTTCGCCTTGTTTACCAGGCCTGTATACTGTGCAAGGACCAGATACAGGTTGTCAATTTTTCACAATCACAATTAAAGGCCGGGTTGCAGCCAGATTGCCCTCTATAAAAGGAGATCAACATAGAGCAAAGTTTTGATGAAGTCTAAAAATAAAAAATTGGCCCCCTTCTTGAAAAATCATTGCAAAAAATGCATGCTTTAAAAGATTGGGTCTTGTTGGAAAACATGAAAGCAAGAAAATTGCATATAGAGAAACTTCCAATGATGGATGGAATGGAACTAACGAAGCCAGACAAGCCATCTTAAAAATACCAATGGCCAATTATCAACGGATACTGATTCTGCTTGCACGAAAATGCTCAGAAAACATCACAGAATCTAGTAAACTATTATCCCAAAATCAATTTTGTAATTCTTGCCTTTTTCCAGAGACCTCTCAGGGGACCTTTTTCAGGGAACAATGTCTGAATGTGAACAAAGGAAAGTCCAGCTTTTCGGGGAAATTTGAACAGAAAAAAGTCCAGCACGGATAGATAATACGCCCGTATAAAGTTTCATATAGGTGATAAATTAGCAGCATGTCAATTTGTCATGAAAATTTTACGGCCATGTTTTTTCTGCAACTACACACATCCATGCTGGAAAACAAATTTTCACTGATAAATCATACTTCTATCAGACTGTAAATCTTGTTGGCGAGGGAAAGTGAATCCCGTCTGTGGGATTTGATATAGCATCCCAGTCAACTTAACACTCTAGCTCCTCCGAAAAGAAAAAGGTCGAACAAGGCCAAAATTCACAAGTTGACAGCCGGTACATGCTCCGAATCGTTTGAATCAATTCGAAGATGGGCACTGTCAATGCGCGTATTTCGAGAGAGAGAAAAAAATTAGTGGTTTCAATCTTCACAGGCATAAAGCAGGATTCAGTACAAAGATGATGCCCCCTTAAATGCAAATGGATTGCATTGCGATGATGAGTGATGACCATCTTTCGTAAAACAGTCTCTTTTCCCAACAGAAAGTTCAAAGCAAAAACCAAAAATAAGCATGGGGTGAAAGAGGTGGGGATCTAATGTGGGAATCGGATTCACAAGCACACAGCAGATGATCAGTTCAAGTGAAATCAGATGCATGCAAGCATTGCGATACTGTTGCATTTTCCAGACAAGGAGTTCAATTTTTCAGAAGGAAATTGGCCCCTTCCTCATTTGTAGATACGATTGCTTTCCATCAACAATTTCTGCATTTTCTTGGAAGACCAGCGAATGGCAAGATGAAGGGTCGAGAATGGGAGTTTTTACAATCGGTAGCGGACACTTTTTAGAAGATGCTCTAGCCCACAAAAAGGAAGGCACCTCAAGGCTGTTCACGAAAACTTGATGATGACGAGAAACTCAACACTGCAACATTGGTCAAACAAAATCAACCGATTGCAAGAGCATAGGCATATTCCTTATTTTCAACACACCTCAGCAACTCTGATATTGCTTTGAACATAAGTCTTGGCAAGGCATACCTACCTACCTGTGGAACCAAACACACGAAAAACAGGAACACCCAAAACAAAAGGAGAGATTCAGTAGAAGATGACGAAATTCAATCAAAACGGAAGGAGATTCACTGCGTACCCAAAACAAAGTAAGTAAAAATTCATATTTGCGAGTTGGCCTGTTTTGGGACTCCCTCCTTGGCGGTTTGACGTTCCATCCAATGGTGTTTACAGTGCACAGGCAGGCTCTCCGATCATTCTCTGGTGGGTTATCCATTCAAACCCACAGTCATTCTGAAAGCTTTGGCATGCACCGTTCAGAAAAGTTTATGAAAAGGAATTTGTGAGCCATCAAATCCTGTTCGTTTTTGTTTCACTCCTCTAAGAATGATGAAGAAAAACAATGGTACCTAATTGAAACGGTCTGATCAGCAAAGCAAGGCTAAATTTTTCTCACCTTCTTCAGATCATCATCATCGGAGGAATCGTCCGAAAACACCTTTACAAGTCGTCTTCGGCCTGCCAAAACTTTAAGTGGCCTTTCCTGTTAGGGTAAAGAAAGAGCAAGTGATGGAAAACAGATCACCAAATTAAATCAAAATTCTACTGCCGCATCCAACAATATCTCACATTTGATTAACATGTCCGTTTCAAGCATACAAAAATCCCTAGACCTTGGTGACACCAGACAGGATTTTTTTTCAATCAGTTCTGCTTGAAGTGAACTAGAGCAAAGATCAGATCAACAGTTGCAGTTGGAAGTGCTAATGATGCACTTTGTAAACTGTAAGACTGCTCTTCAGCCAATCAGCCACTTATTCGTACACGGATCTTCACAACTCGATCAGCAATTTTGGTGGAGAGAAGATGTAAAAATTTGGAAAAAATCCGATAAATGGCCCTCCTTTTTTAATAATCCAGAATCAAACTAGGCAATTTTGGCAAGATAAAATGACACAATGTGGTCTGAGCAATAAAAAAAAAGCCAACAGAATTGTCAAATGGAATGAATTCATAGGTTCAAGTTCACCCTCAGCTTTGAGAATAGAAAAGCCTGAACTGGTAAACAAATATGTAAAGTTTATTTTAGGATCTGTTGTCCCCCCAAGATCAGTTTTTGAAAATTACAGCAAGTTCTTCTCCATTTTTTATAAAGTAAATCAGGTGGCGGAAAGTACTGGACAGTCCGTTCAATTTCGATCACCCCATCTGAAATCATGCCTGTAACAGGCCCAGATTATGCCTGCCATTGGCAATTTGGACACCAAACGTTGATTTGAAAAATCGGCTGGAACGAAATGGGTGGCCAAAGTCATATTTACTCAAAAGAGACAAATGATTGGTGGGCCTGATGAAAAGTCAACACGTAATCATGACAATCTTTTGTTGATTGACACACTTCCAAGTTCTTGGCTAGGTAGGCCCTATTTTGGCACAAAAAATAAACCCTATCACAGGGAAGCCATGGAAATAGATTCCTTGTTGCAGAAAAAAAAAATTCGATGTGAACTATCAGCAAACTGTGGACTTTTAGTGTTGTCATCTTGGGAAAGAATAGTGCACCATTTTAGAGCAACTTTGCTGCTATGTTATGCATGCATGCAATGCATGCTTTGGTTCTGGGAATCTCGCATTTCTTGGAACTTAAAAAGTTCAAGAAAAAATTTGGTCAATCCATCAATTTTCTTGCTCCTCTAGAAGACACCTAACTCATGGTGAGTGAAATTGTGCGGATAAGCTTGCCTAAATTTTCTCACCTCAACTTTGGCCAGTGCCGAGTCCGGTGTGTCGGAAAAACGGCCCTTCTTCCTTGTTGCCATAACCTGTAAATAAGAAACATGATCAAATACTTGATGGAAAATAAGAGTCCTGCATGCCCATAGCCATGCATGCCCATAATTGTTTTGGATTTTTACCCGTACCCGTGACCTCTTACCCATACCCATGAGTAACGTACCCGTACCCATCCATTCCCATGAAAATTCGATAATTAGGCTTTTTTGGTGGTCCCCAGCGAATGTTTCCCCATTTACCCAAAATTGTTCCCTCCAAAACCCATACCACATCTTCCCGTGGGTGCTTACCCGTACCCAACCTGCACCACCTTTCCCCATACCCACCCATCGTCCCTAAAGTCTGACCCGAATCATGGGTACCTGCTGGTGCCCATGGGCTGCAGAACTAATCCATTAAGGTATTTCAGGTCGAGCACTCTTTTGTGCATTTGTTGCACATCTCTCGCATTGTGTGAAATTGCACACTGTTGGAGGAAATTACGTTTGAGGGTTTGTGCAATTATGTTTGCCAGTAGCCATGTTATGAAAATGCCAACAACCACCACAATCACCTCTTCTTCACACACAAGTTCCTCAACTGCCCAGGGGATTAGACCTAAAAACTTTACAAAACTCCTATCATGGCACCTTCCTTTTGAGGCTTTCAACCGTGGGAGATGAGCTGACCGATCGTCCTGGCAGGGTAGTCAGTATACAACTCTTGCGTTTGGATTCTTGTAAAAATCTTTGCACGTTTCGCCTTTATTTTAAACATTTACAAATGCGGGGTCCCAGCGCCAGCAGCTGAAAGTGGCGTGACCCCTCATCGTTGACACGAATTAGACCCAAATTGGGCAGAAATATCATACCAAACCTGTGCCCTCCTGCTCTTGGTTCAAGATAAGGAAAAAATAACTCAATACATCTAAAATGGTTTGGTATCATTAGAATCATATCTACATCTGTTCTTTGTTCATCGATTCGACTTAATCTGTTTTTTTTTAATCGGCCAACTCCTCCATTTTCTAACCATTGCAGAATGCAACAAGTCATTTTTTTCCAGTTTTCAACTTTCATGGAAAACTTCTTATCTCGTTGGAAGCAACAAAAAAACTGATAGTAACTCTTCAACATTGGCTGAGAAGAAGCAGTAAATGCATGACTCCACTCAAAAAGTGGGATGGGTATGGGCCAGTGCGTAGAATAGGCCTACTTCTACCAGTTTTGCTTTTTGTTGATTTTCGTAAAGCCAATGCAAGTCAAAACAAAGCCTTCTGTATTCACATGGCAACACTGGAATGAGGTTAACCATGGACAATCAGAAAGTGTTGATGAGCAGATGAATTTTGTAAACATATATACTGGGTGACCCAGAAGTAACGCAAAAACGTCTATGAGCTTTGGCTCAGCATTTTGGTGGTATTCTTCCGCAATTGATAGAATGATGTTATGAAAACAGGTCAGTCACCATATGGTGATCACTACACCGACAAAGTATCACCCTCGTGCGCCACACATCGCTCCAGTCGGGAACAGTAATTCCTCCAGACGTTGATGATTCTGCTCTGTGATATTAGCACACTGCCTGGATGTTCTCCCTCAGTTCGTGTACTGTCACGGGCTCGTTTGAGTAGATTCTATCTTTGATGGTTCCCCACAAAAAATCGAGAGGGTTCAGGTCTCCAAAAAAGTTGGCTGTGCCTCAATTTCAGCCAATATTCACGGACAAAAGTTCATTCCTCTCGGCTTGTCGTCTGGCATGAGCTTCTGAATTTCTACGGGCTTGTAAGGGTGATAGCCCTGCTCCTTAAAGATTCTTTGAAGGTTGTCTTTCTCCTGAGACCAACAGCCTGAGCCATACTCATTGGATAGCCGCAGTTCTTGGGTGAGCTTCGATATGCTCCATTTCGGCAGGGGTATTTTCCTCGGACGTGAGAACGAGGCACGAGGCCGTCCTGATTTGGCAGCATCATTCTAACTCCCCCGTCTCCGCCAACTTACTCCCCCCGTCTGCCAAGCGTTTTATGGTCGACAGAGAAGGGGTCGGCCAATCAGGGTGACGAGCAGCAAACAGATTTTGCACTTCTTGCAAGGAGCGGTCGTTGTCACCTCGCAAACGGATTAGCTCCATACTTTCAGGAATGGAAAAAAAACTACCGGCATTGCAGAAAGACCAACAGATGCTTTAAACAACCAGCAAAAGTGTATAAATGTAGGAAGAAGGAAGATAGAAACCTGCAACAGCAGAAAGACAGGACATTTTGATACAAGAATAGTAATTCGGCACGAAATTGCACTCCATGCCACGGCACAAGGAATTTTTTGCGTTACTTCTGGGTCACCCAGTATAATAAAGAGTAAAAATCAGCAAACACATACCCCACTGGGTCCTGCCACTGCCACATCGGCATTATCTTGGGCCACCCTCTTCTTTCCACCCTTCTTCTGAAAATAAAAATCATGGAGAAACAAAGTGAAATCACTCCCATCACAACATGCCAATGCAACATCAGAACATGCCTATTCCATGTACCATCAGAACATACTTATACCAAGCCTGGAATGCACATTCCAGGAGAATAGCAGGATTCTTTCTCTCAGGATTTATTTCTGACCAAAACCGAAAGCATTGTCCACTTTTAATCTTTTCATTACACAGGCAGTCACTCCTGCATAATTTCATGTGTGCAGTTTGGCTTTCCAACGGTTGGTTGAATGAAAACATGGCTCTCATTGTTCTGACAAATGTGTTACCTTTCCCTCATGCTTCCCAGCAACAACATCACACTTCTTCATGTGGTAGCTTCATGACCAGTGCAGGACCTCACGTCCAGGGTTCCACTGCCATGACGAGCACCGCCAGCTGTCAGCTTTAAGACTATTTTACGCAGTCTTTTGGCGTGCACATTGACAAAAGGAGAGACGACTTTACGTCGTCTGCTGTAGGTAGTCAATAAACTGATGAGTGCCCCAGTGAGGCAAGGTTAGTTGAACATCATTTATTGACTACCTACAGCAGACGACGTAAAGTCCTCTCTCCTTTTGTCAATGTGCACGCCAAAAGACTGCGTAAAATAGTCTTAAAAGCTGACAGCTGGCGGTGCTCGTCATGGCAGTGGAACCCTGGACGTGAGGTCCTGCACTGGCCATGAAGCTACCACATGAAGAAGTGTGATGTTGTTGCTGGGAAGCATGAGGGAAAGGTAACACATTTGTCAGAACTGCCTGTGCAGGGCC
>JASGXE010007662.1:0-19722 GCA_030068105.1 Sinentomon sp. SZTP_YWyxl | reverse complement strand
TCAAACAGGGACATGGGACAGGGGGTCCTGTGATAAGTGGTCCCCTGTGATGTGGAAAAAGCAAGGATACCTTCCTAAGTCCCTATACCTTACACGGAAGAGGAAATAGGGAGGTTGGGATAGAATTTGGGATGGGAGAGGTGTTAGAGGAAGAGAGTATGAGCAGTGGACCTCTGATCATCATGACCTCTGGGTGTTGTTCGTTCTGGGAGATGAGCTCCGGTCGCTGCGGGATGTCGCACTGGACGTCTGTGACCGGCAGTCCTCACCACAAGCTCTATGCCTGATTACAATTTACGCATGTCATTGCAGTAACTGAATCGTAACATACGACACCCGAAATTCCAAACCGGACAACGTCTAATGGGCAAAAGAGCATAGAAACTGGTCGAAATTGAGGCCGCAGGGTAATTGCGAAACATGCTCAATTTTCGGGGGGGGGGCAAGTTATTAAGTTATTATTTTAAAGGAAAACGTTTTCCTTTACGAACAGATGAAATGGCCGCAACTTTTCATGTACATGATTCTCTTTGGTGCCACTTTTTATTATTTAATTTAATTTAATTTAAGGTTAATTTGCATGGGCAAGGCCCTGGCGCAAATCAGCAATGAGGGATAGCATGAATAAACAAAGAATGAAAGCACTCGGATGACATCAACTAGTTGTATAACTTAAAACTTGTAACATCGAAATAATAAAGAAGGTCATAATATTCCATGTTGTTCGGTCAACCATGACCCTACATTGCTTTTAAAGGTAGCCAGACTAATATCCTCACCATTTCCAAAGACAATAGGATATAGCAGATTCCATTCGTTGACGATGCGATTATTCAAGGATGCGACAGTCAAGATTGCAATGTGTATTCCAAAGCTCAAGAAAACAAGGAACAAAGGCATGAAGGCACTAATGTGTGGAGAATGTGGCCAACGCACTTAGAAATTCCTAATGGTCTACGAATCTGAACCAAAAGTGTCACAAGGAAGCAAGTGGAATAGGTGAAATGCAACTTAAGCAGAGACCCCAAAAACCCGAACCCCAACCTTTAGCGTTCTCCTCATCCGATGGTCCTGAATTGTGACTCAATAAGGCATTGGTGCGAGTGCCCCACCGCACCAGCTGGCCCCACACGAACAGTCATGTCCCTGGCATTCCCTGCCCCCACCCTCGGTGCAGGACCGGTCCCCCTCCCCCAGCAGTCCATGCCTCTCCTATGACCTCTCCCATGCACCCATCCCCCAGCCTTGCATCCATCCACACCCACAGACCCTCAGCAGTCCACCATCGCGAGGATCCCATTTGTGCTCTCCCACCTCTGCACCCACTCCACCCAGTCACCGGACAGCGACGCCCACCCCTTGTGCCCTGCCAGGAAGAGGGTCCCTACCCCAAACGAAATTGCAAGAAAAATACCAAAGGTGGGAATGAACAATGATGCATAAACGAGTTGGGCTTCACCCAGTTTCGGCACTGTGTTTCAGTTGCAAGCTTCGGCCACGAGAGGGAGAGCGTTGTCGCCTGTCCCAGTCGAGTTCGTTGTTCATTTGGTTTAGGAATAAAATGGACATCAATTCATTTTGCTGCATTGATTGGACCAATGCAACAAGACCTTGCTGGCTTTGGAGAGAGTTGCAAGGCAGATTGTTCCATCACTGAATTATTTTGTTTTTGAGTTTTCAAATGGAGGAGACAGTGCAAAAACAGACACACAGGCAGTCAGCCAGTTGCTGCTATTTTTGTCAACCGCAGCATTCAATAAGACATAGCTGCTTCCTGGCTGAGTTTGAATTCTTACCATGGATATTGCTGGAGGTTCTCTTTATTGCTGCCATTCTTTAGATGACCAGATGATGTTAAACAGGTTGAAGTAGAATTACACGTTAGAGAAGAATTGAGCATAGCAGGAGTGAAGCGTTGGTCCAGAGCACTTTCATTTAGAACTTCAGTCTGACTTTGCAATACCTTTAAGAAAGAGGAAGAGAAATTCCACCCTAATTAGTCTACATCAGAATGATATTAAGTACCTAATGGGCTAAAATAATGCCAAACTGAGCTAGAAGAATGGCTTTAAATGGGAGGAAAAGATCAAAGAACATGGCCTTACTCTGGTTCATCTACCTCCCCCACCTCGGACGATTTTTGTATTTGGAGCTTTCTGATGCGCGATGTGCTCTGAAAGTGGAGAGATTTTGTCGAGGTATAATTTTAATTATAAATGATGACCCGGCATCACTTTTTTCCACAGAGGTGACACACTTCGGTGCGGACACACTTTGTGTGTCGGACACACTTAGGCGCGGACACACTCAGGTGCGGACACACTCGATGAAACTGTAAAATTTTACGGTTTCTTCAGTACCTTCGATAATATCACACCATAAAATTTTATCGCTTGCATATTGGCAATTTTCTTCACAAGTGCTCGAGTACCAAAGGTATGGCTCCTTTTTTCATTTCATTTGTATATCCTCG
Organism: Sinentomon sp. SZTP_YWyxl; assembly: GCA_030068105.1. Classification (NCBI taxonomy): domain Eukaryota; kingdom Metazoa; phylum Arthropoda; class Protura; order Sinentomata; family Sinentomidae; genus Sinentomon; species Sinentomon sp. SZTP_YWyxl. Next base: position 17,249 of record JASGXE010007662.1, on the reverse strand, counting down.
ACTCGACCATGTCCTCGATGGGTATGCATGCATGCATTTGCCATGCCAATTGCCACTTCCGAATCGTAAAAATAGAAAAAACCTTTAATTAAAAATCATTCTGCTTTGGAAGAATAAGAAAACTTCAGAGTTAGAGGACACTCGAAGCAGATCCCATTAGGTTGGGTTGGTGTAAAAGAGTTTAAAAAAAGATTAAATGTAGCTACAGACAGCATGAAGAAAACAAACCGGGCTCGGAGGCAACTCTGCCGTGGCAGGCTCAATGATGATGCCGGAATCCTGATGACGATGACCCAAATTATTGGTTTGACAAGTAGCAGTGCTGCCGTTCAGAACATCTGACGTGGGTGGAAGTCGCGGTGGCAATTCAGGTGGAACAAGTGACACAGCCAAAGATGGAACAGCAGCCACTGGAGAATTGGGCCGTGCTGTTGATGAGAGGAGACTGGTAGCTGGAGTTCGGAGGACTTGACAATGGTGGCTTGGCCTTGACAATGGCATGTCTTGGTTCGTCTTGGGTTGACAGGGTTGCCTGGATGCAGCAATACACTTCTTGTGAAGCCCAATGCCACAATTAAGGCATTTGTAACCCTTTTGGAAAAGATGAAAAAAGAAAAGAGATGTTAAACAATCACGAAACAAAGAGTTAAGGTAGACAGTACCTTTGATATTACAAATGAATCTAGTCGAAACAAAGTATCAATTCCACAAAGTCTACAAAGAACAAAATCTCATTTTATAGTCTTGAAAAAAGGACAAGCAAACAACGACTACAACTCCGATTTGAAATGTTGTGGGAGAAGCAATCAACAAGGCAAAGGTTCAGAAAGCGGAAAAAGATCATATCAGACCAAAGTGGCTGGCTGGCTCATGGTTGGCTGGCTGGCAGGCAGGCAGGCGGGCGGGCGGGCAGGCGGGCGGGCAGGCAAGGAGAGCACAAAGAACCTTTTCCCAAATGTACTAACAAGTCAACAAACAACACAACACAGCATCTGCAGAACTGAATGTTCACCTGCGAAAAGAAAGGCAGCAGTTGAACAAGTCCCCCACACCAACCCATCAACTTTCTTTTTTGCTCCAAAGTTTGTGATTGTCATGGTGCAACATGTGAAATCTGGGCACTTGGTTGGTTGGTGTCATGATGATTATCTAGAATAAATGAGCACATTTTGCCACCTGTGACATCTAGCATGGACAGGAGAGAAGTGTAGAAACAGATCAACAGAACACTGGTCTGGTCTGCAGAAGTACCCATCCCAAGTGCAGCATAATTAATCTCTATACAAGGGCTCCTCAAATTTTTTTCTAGTGTCAACCATTTTCTCGCTGCATCCGAAACTAAAATGTTACTTTTTCTGAATGCGGAAGTTCAGGCGGTTTTTGCTCTCAAACTCTTCAGATTATGTAGTGGTGATTATGCATGACAAACAAGCCTTTAAGTATCTATCAAATTGCTTTTCTCTTCTTTGCGGTTTGGTTCGATTCCTGACCGTGCGACTGTTTTTGTCAACCCAAAAGATACCACAATTTCAGTACATGCACCATGAACGGTATAATCACAAGGAAAACCATTATAAAAACTGGTTCCGTTCGTAACTTATAAGATTACCTTGCGACGTTTCGGTCCCACAAACGTGGCCAAAGGATACCATCTCTCTTTCCCTTTCTGTCATTGACCTATCATTGCATTGCATTCCTCAAGCACAAATGATTTGTTTGTACTCCAAAGCATGAACAAAATCATTGCAAAAAGGACAACAATAACATTTTTCGGACGCCTGAACCAAGTGTTTAATTTACATATCGCAGATGATTTTCTTGCCGCTTTTCTTCTCTTGACCTGATGGAATGGTGAGAAGAGACATTTCCAAGATCCGTATTAGAGAAAAAGAAGACCAAAGGGAGGTGAGGGACCCCTCGTCATATCAAGACATCTCACCATTCCGTGATCAAACGGAGGAGACAACAGTTGTTGATGTTGATCATAGAAGATGGGTTAAAGGAAAGGAAAAGTTCAACAGCTTAAGGGGGGAACCTAGTTTCGGAATTTTTTTCTTTTTTGACCGATTTTGTATAAAATTTTGCACACACTTTAGAACCAATCTGGACAACTTCCGTGCAAAATTTGAACACTGTAGCTCATCTGGTTTGGCCACAGCAGCCATTTTAGGGTAAAAAATAACGCGATGTTCCGTCCCGTGCACAGAGATAACCCCACGTGTAAGAATGCCCAAATTCGAGTTATAGGGGTAAAAAAACCAAGCCAAAACTTTTGACAATGCCCGATTTCTTGTTTTTGGCCCCAGAATTGTGTGGCAGGTGATTTTATGTCACTCCGCTTGAAAAGCGGTAAATTTTTAGCATCTTTTTCCTTTCACTTGTTAATAACTCTTAATGGAGGCAAAAATTGTCAAATATGGCCTTGTCAATCTTTTTAGAATAGTTTTTTTTTACATAAGTACACCAAATTTGAACATGATCACATAAAAAATGGCTGAGATACACGGGGCGGAACACAAAAAATGCTTAAAAAACAAAAAGTTGAGAAAAACAGCGTTGAAGATCGAGAAAATTTTCTTTTTACTGCTGTTTTCATTTTACCGCTAGAGGTAAAAACATGCCTCCGGTCATTCGTGTGCCATTTTTTTCTATTGAAGATATTTGCATTTGGTTTTCACCATCAGAAACTAAAAGTTTCAGCGCATTTGGTCCACACATTAAAAAGAATTGGACAATTTTTCATTTTTCACCTCCCCCCCCAAAAAACAGCAGCAGCAATTGATAGAAATACGAAAAAAAATAACCTGATGAAATAATCCCTTGAGGTATTTTCCACAGTGATCACAAACATACGGACGATCAAATGAGCACAATGCTGGCTCATGATGACTGCTCTGTGTAGCAGAAGGTTTGATATTGTCGCTAAAAATAAAGTTGAAATAATTCTCAAAAAAACTCAAAAAACTCAGAATGAGTTTCAAACAGTTTCAACTGATCATTCATCAGTTTAACGAAATAATCTGTTTGATATTTGTCCGTTGCAGTCTTCTCCGCTCAGCCCTGCAAAATCTTGTGCCAACTCCATCCACATTGAAATGTGCTAGCTTGAGATGTGCAGAGGAAACTTGTCTTTTTGGCTGCCACTTGAAAATGTTTAGATTATAAAATTGTTCTCCATTTGCAGTGCCTAGTGGAGACATTGCTGCCATTTATTCAGGAAGTTTGAGTCAGGAAGTTTCGTCACAATCACTACAACTCGAAATTACTGCGAGTTGCAGTTACTGGTTGTTGAGAAATAGAATTTGTTAACAAAAGAAAGCCAACTGCTGGGGCACTTCCGACATACGTAGTAACAAAATGTACAAGTACCTACTTGGAACAAAAACTTGTGCTCACGGCTGATCCCGTTGAGCAATTGCAGCAAAACAATTAGGCAAAAGACCAATGTTATTCGATTTTTGAATTGGCTTTCAGACTACACTGCACACCAAAACTTGCAGCTCATTTCACTTGAAGAAATGGACTGTGAATAAACTTTGATTTCTGTGACGAATCGACAGTCTTCGATTTGAGTTTCCTCGTTCTTGTGGGAATTATTATTCTCATTTCCATCCAAGCACACTTGAGAGCATGCTCGAATCCAATCATGAAGATCAAAAAGAAAAGGAAACATGAGTCATTTCAGTCTCTCTTACAGTCCATTCTCAAAAGCTTTAATCCAAGCTGCTTTCTGATCTTCTTTCTTTGCATGAAGAGTGAAAACATTCCTATTCTCACAATGAACCAGAAACCAATAGAAGCTCCATCTGGTTCCTCCTCCCCCACCATCCAACTTGGCAAGATTTCTCAGATGAGATGATGATGATGATTGCTACCACTGAGACCATTGATGCTGCTATTGCTGACAACAGGATTATCAAGACGGTATTCGTGCAAAGACAGAGCAGACCGATAGCTGTAATGTTCGTTCTAATTTCAGGACAAAAGAAACAGAAGAAGAAAAAATCAAACAGACTTCTCAATGCAGTAGGTATCAATCGCAACTTGACTTCTGACCAGTCGACTCCTTAGCACGGAAATGAACTGCAAAGGTTCCCAGATTCCATTAATGTGGAAGGAGGGGAAGCTGTCAAACTGGCCTGGTGAGAGCTATTTTAAGTAAACAATTTTCTTTTTATTTGAGCATTTCAATGACCATCATAATGGTTGGCAAATCAAATCAAAAACATCACGTTCATGAATATTCCACGAGGACGACATTTCAAATTTTTGTGCCTTTTTTCATTAGAAAATGAGCCAGAGCGACGACATTTCAAATTTTTGTGTCTTTTTTCATTAGAAAATGAGCCAGAGCCAGTTCAATTCGCTTTGGCTAGCATTTCTGAAGGATGAGGAAAGTTTGGAGGCATGGCTGTCCACTTGACATTTCTCAAATAATAGATAAAAATTACTGTACAATAAAAGCGCAATGCTTAAATTTGAAAGGTAAAAAATAAGCGCACCAGTCTCGGAAAGATGTTCCGGAATATTATGCAGCGAATTGGGAAGGGAAGAGAAATGCATTTAACCCAAGAAACTCTTTGATCAATAAATTCCATCAATTAATTCCCAATACGAGGGGCGTTCAATATGTTTCAGGCTTTGCATAGAAATTTTTATTTCATGGCGTTTTTCTCTCATGATATCAAAATTCGGTTTATTCTGAGATGCCTGTGTGAATTCAATTGAATCCGATGCAAATTATTGAAATTATCGCAGTTTGAAATGAGCACACCCGAAATGGCCAAAATGAACAATTTGCTCAAATGAAAATTGGCATTTTTCAGATGAATACAAAATTCAATAATCTGGCTCACTGGGCCCATGTTTCCGACTTCAGAGTGCATAAACGATGATTCTGTCATCTTTATTTATGCGCTTCTGAAGTCGGAACATGGGCCCAGTGAGCCAGATTATTGAATTTTGTATTCATCGAAAAATGCCAATTTCTCATTTGAGCAAATTGTTCATTTTGGCCATTTCGGGTGTGCTCATTTCAAACTGCAATAATTTCAATAATTGCATCGATTCAGCTGAAATTCACACAGGCATCTCTGAATAAACCGAATTTTGATATCATGAGAGGAAAACGCCATGAAATAAAATTTTCTATGCAAAGCCTGAAACATATTGAACGCCCCTCGTATTATGTGCACAACAATTTCATCTTGCGATAAAAAAAAGTTAATTATCAATGGAGTACATCAACGCAAAAAAAGCGAACAAAATAGATAATAACCTTCATTGGCTTGCACATCAGCATCACTCGGTCAAATAGGAATACATATCTGTGAAGAACAATTAATAAATAAGAAAAAACAATAAAAATATCATCCAAAATTAAATTAAATGTGGTCCTGCGCTCGTATTCTCAGAATTTTAAATGAAGAAAAACATAAACAAAAGTAGAAATATGTAATATCCTGAATGGCATTGAACATAAGGGTTTAAGGCTGTGGAATCACTTATCGTCTGATGTCAAAATGCAAAAATCCCGAAAGGGGATCCTACATAAGATGCGTTCATATCTTCAAACCCATCCACTAAAATGACTGAATCTCCAACCTGGCTTGTTAATTTTCATATATTATTTACAAAAAAATTTTGACTATTTTTTTTCCTGTGATCATCACATTCTTTTCTTTAAAGTTTCACCCTGACAATGTTTTGTGACAATTTGTACTGTTTTCTTTAGGGGATCTTTTTACGGCTACATGACTAGCCCTGACCTCCCTCGTGTTTTTTTTCTAAATTGTAAGTATGATAAAGGCAATTCAATTCAAAAGAGCTGCAAAAAGGGGTTAATCTCAACTCCAAAATACGAATAATTCTCTAAAAGAAGCTAAACTCCTGTTTTGTCTCATTTTCAAAACTGGTTGGTCATTAATTATTGTTGCTTGATTTTTGTTATCAAATTCCTGTATGAGCACACCCATCGCCATCCTAACGCTGACGGGAAAGGAAAGGGAAGGGCAAAATCAAACTGGAAGCACGGAGGTCATGCTCCAGAACAGAGGTTTGCCATCTCAATTAATTGTCCAGTGATGGGAAGGAATCCACGGAATCCACTTCCTTCTTTGTATAATGGATGGTTTTGAGGGCTGCAGAGCACATTATGATCAAGAATGTTGCTGCGTTTGTTGTGGCAGGATTAATTCTAAAACCGTGGCAGAGAATAAGCACAGTAACATCCTTGTTCTCCGTGGAACCATTCTCTTTAGTTGTGAATTCTCTTCTTTTCACCATTTTTTGTCATCTTGTCCCATGCAATCATCATTTTAAGTGAGAGACACGGCTGTTCGTAATGTAATTCATTTTTATGTCAGCTTTACCCTTGACACAGTTATTAGCTAAACAACTTTCCAACACATCTTGGCATGGTTTATTCTGGGCACGATCTGGAGACACACGTTGCGGCACGGATGACCAGCAAATGTCATGACATCCAGAAGCCGGGCTCACCTCACGGTCGGCCTGGGCAGCCACTGTCGGGGGGAAAGGCTGTTAAATACATTTCCAACCAAACCCACCTTGATTTCAGCTTATTATCTTCATGTGACTTTATCTTCAACTCGCCGTCAATGATCAATCTTCCATAATCCTTGAGATTAATGTTTTCTGGCATATCCCAATCTGATATGCTGTTCTGGATATCACTTAGAAGTTGCAATGTCTCACTGTCCCGTTTCACTTCATTTATGTACTCGGAAATATCCTTCATGCCATCGTAAGCAAGTCTAAGAACGGCCAACTCTTCGTGGTCCTACCAAAAGACAAGCAGGTAATTCTGATGTTTTGAAGGTGAACTACAATCATTTTGACAGTTGGAGGATTGGCCGCATCTGCCAATGCCAACCACACCACACTTCTCAGCTTCAACTCAACAATGGCCTGACCAGTTACTAAGACAGAAAGTGATGGATAGTTCGCATTCTTCACAACAATGGAATTTGGAACAGAAGTGGTGTGCTGTGATATGAAGCCAAACTAAACTAATTAATTTTTCAAATGAAATCTTTACGAGACAGAAAATATATCGGATTCGATACGTGTCCAACTAACAATGATTGAATTTTCCATAAATCACAACTTTCGTTTCTGTCCGTTCCCCTCACACTTCATCAGTTGCCACACGAGAGGGAGGCCGATGGTGGTGGCAGAAATGAGTTTGTTGTGATTCTGGAAAGTTTGATCAACCATGCCCTTTCTTTTTGTTATCATTTGTGTGAGCTAACGCTTTTGGCTTTTTTGCACAGGGGCAGCTTTGTCAGGATCAAGGTGTTTTGTTAGTCCTAGCTTCAAATGGAAGTGTGCTTAATTCGGTCCTTTTCCGACTGTCAATTATTGTTGAAGTAAAAATTGCCTTGTTTCAGTGCCAAAATCTGCATACAGGAAGTGTTACGGTGTCACATAGTTTGTAAAGCACAAATAAAAAAATTCAAAAACTCACATCAACAGTTTCATTCTTGAGATTATCTAGCAAGAGATGATATTTCAGAATCCGTTGCATGGGTACAGCAAGAAGATCACTCAAACAGAAACGTCCGTTGTTGGCTTCAAGCTGGCACCTCTGTTTCCCAGTCAGGAAGAGGGTAGAGCAGAGCAGAGCATCAAAACACAGAAGAAAAAAGAGAAAAATGAAATATCAATATGTGAGAGAGCACATTGGACACTACTTAGGTATGGTTGGAAGGGCAAAAACGTGAGAGAGAATTGTTTTCAATCAAATCAAAAAGTGAAATAGCAGACAGGCAGGCAGGGGTCTCTCGTCCAGTCCCAACATATTTGATGAGGATGAAGATGGGACCGCATGATCCTGCAGCATGAATAATACGCAACAACCATTGAGGGAAACAGGAACATGCGCTTAAAATTATTAGCTAAAAGGGGGGCTGGTATGCACCAGGCTTGTTAGAGTCACCCATTCCATAATTTAAATCATATCAAATCAGATAACCTAATTTGCAAGGATGAGAGTCCAGGTGCAAATCAACACAATACAACGATGGTTGTTTTGAACATCAATTGAAAGGGCAATTCCATTCTGCAAAAAGTACATCTTTTTTTAGAATGCTTGGTGGTGAATACCTGTTCAGGGAACAGATGTAAATTTTTAACAAAAACGACAGTTCTGGAACAACAGATGGTTTATCCCAGCACCCTCCACTGTTATGGCAAAACTGAAACATAGGTACGTACTCTGTGCAATTTCAAAGTAAGTTAAAAAATTCTTGCCTGCAATTCTTGAGAAAAAGCATCATTTTTGATGCACAGATCGTCCAGCAAAAGCTGAGCCCTTGTCAAGTTAGCACAGTAATCTGCATATAAGACAAATTTCTCTTTCCAACGAAGAAAAACTTCTCCAATATTTTTAACTGATGAAAGGGGCATGCAAGCCTTGCATAGATCAGCATAGAAACCAGAATGGATGTCATGAAGCTCCTGAAACAGAATGAAAGAAAGAAAATGAGAGACTTGATTTTCAAAAATAAAATAATTATTCTTGTCTTTTTTGTCTTGGATAATGAAATCAGAAAGGGCAATCTCAGAATTTCTGCACGTGCACCACGATTGGCATATTCACAAATTGAAGACACACAAGATAGCAGTGCTTGATAAAGGTCCACGTCCTTGGGACTGAAACATCACAAACATTGTGCTTGTAAGTTAACAAATGGGAAATGGCTTTTTAATATGTCTTTGTTTTTTGGGCAGTGTCAATTTTGGTTTCCGATGCAATTGCATTTAGTTGAACTCACGCAATCTTGTCCAAACTAATGATTTCGGTAATCCCCCCAAAAGCTTAGTTTCTTTGCTATGAAACTGGTTACAAGTGCATTGCATCCAGCAATTGCAGACCAAAGCAAAAATTACAAAAATATGGGATGTTTTTTTTATCATTTCCATTAAAGTAGTTGTTGTTAATCAGACCACAAAAATCAAAGTTATTGCGAATTAAAAAATAACACTTGCAGAAATGTGTAACTATGTTTAAAGAATCAAAAATGTTGGGTCGCATTATGCCAGTGACACGAGCAAGAACTCCATTCATAGGCACATGACATGGGTTGTCCAATCCATGAAATCAATTACCTAGTTTTGTTTTCTGTCTATTTGATCCAACTTCCAAGCTGTTTTGTTTGTCTCTCACTTTATAAAACAAACCTTCCTTATGTGCTGCTTCTATTTTGTTTTGAGTAGGTATCTGATGTTATCTTGTGCCATGCGAATTCAAGCCAACATCGAAGATGAAAGTGTTAAATTTCATTCCACAGAAGTTCATCATTTTATCATGTTATTATTGTGACGTTTTCTTCAACTCTGAAGAGTGCCTCATGTAAATGTCATGGATTAGATTAAACTAGATGAGAGTGAGCTCTTGCAGAGCAGGAGCTTGACGATGCAAGGTGCCAGATGTCAATAGCAGAGGGGATTTGAAATTTCATGCGCCTGCGGTCCTCGTCTGGCATTCCCATGGGTTTTCTTGCGTCTGGTGGCAGCAGACAGAGGCTTGGTGCCAGATCTTCTCAGTTAAAAAGAGGTTCCTTGAAGCATCTCTTCTGAATTCTTTGCTTCCTTTGCACCAGCTTCTTCTATTTGGGGCTGCAGTGAGGGTGTTTTTATCTGGTCTGAAAGGATCACATTTTCAGTGCAGGTTGGTTGGTATGAAGCTGTAGGAACCTACTTCCATGGCAAAAGATAGACACTATTTTCTTGACCAAGTTAAATAAAAACGAACACATGAAAAAATATACAGTATGAACGTTCTTATCGGCGAACATAGCCGAGCATATCAGGCTTGATTAGTTTTGATTTTGCATGCTTTTTTGCTTTTTGCGCAATCCGGGTCAATGGCACGAACACAGTGTCAGCATTACGAGGAGTCGAAAACGGACATGGTGCAACAAAACTTGGAATCGCATTGCGATTGTGTTTCAACGAGCTCTGGCCATTCGATGTAAAAATCGCAGCAATGCTTGAAATGCAACGCCAAAGGACCCAACATGAGCACCCGAACCTCAATTGATCCTATACCCCTTCTTCGCCCCATGGAAGGCTCCAAAAGATCAATTTCCGAATGATGGCCGCAACACCAACCTCACTCATTGCGACCCAGAATTCCGTGACCATGAATGCCAAAAAAGTTCCACAAATGAAACAGAATTTTTTGACAAGAACAACTGCTGTTGTCATTGTTTTTGAACTTCTGCATCCATGTCTGGCCGCGAAAGGGCAATTTCTCGCAAGATGATCAGATGTGTGCCAATGAAAAGCAATAAATTGTGTTGTTCAATTATGTCACTCGATCGCAACGGCCTATTTCATTACGTTCAAGTTAAGGCGCCCAGTACTTTTCATTTTCCAGCTGACTTGAGTGAGATAATTTCGGTTTGAGCAAAACCAAGAATTCCAACTGCAACCTTTCCAAAGCAGAACAAACTATCCTAACTTGCCCGAAACTGACGGAATTTTGCTGATGAGATCAAGAAAGTTATTCCGAAGTCTGACATTCTGTTTTCATGTTGGGTGAGAGTCATCTGGGAGCGAAAAACTTGGAGATAATCACGTGAGCCGAACGGCCGTTGGCCGTTTTTTGGCCAGGGCCAAGGAAGTTTTTTTGGACGTTTTGGCCAGGGTCAAGGAAGACCCTAGTTTTGGTCGTTCCGTGTAGATGTCTGATCCTCCAAAGAGGTGCGCTGCGCATGTGCAGCGCAGGGACAAGCTCCAGCGCAGGTCCTTTCACAGACATGCTGCAATGGCGCCAGCAGGTTTGCCTTTTCGACAAACTTCCGGTTCTCTAACTCTCGACCTACCGAGCACCCTGTACGCTTATTAAAAAGCAATTTTTTTCTTAATCATTATTTGTCAATATTTTTTGAAAACAAGCAATATCGTCGAAAAAAAGGCGGCAGATTCGCCTTTTCGCGTAATCGCTGCGGCGACGACCTTCGCCTATGTTCGGAGATAATAGCGCTTATACTGTATAGGTAGTGTGCAGGTAGGTACCTTAATTCCAAAAAACACTATCCTTTGGTCGTCATCTCTCATCGTATTCCTCAGAGGTAGCATGAAGTGTTTCCTCAGCATCCTCAGTGCACTAATATAGTGGCACTCAGTATCGAGTAATTCACGTAAGACATAATCCCTCTTTTCAAGAGTTGGCAATAACGAAAGGCACTGAAATTTTTGAAAAGGAAAAAGCCGTTAGTGGAAACTCAAAAAAAAAAAAGGTTTCCAATCAAAATAAGACTTGTTGCCATCCTTGCTTTCTGTGAGTGCCTACTTGCATTGGTAGCCCCATTGATATTTCCCAAAAATCCTGCCATAATTAAAGTTCTGTTCAATCATTTTTCTCTCTCTAATCACCAGCTAGCTGTGTCGCTTATTGATGCTTGTGAATGATCGAGTGTGTAAAGAGTGCCTGTTTCATTTGAATGCATGTTGGCTTCACGGACGAAGCAGAGCAGGTTGCAATAGGTAATTGTTATTTCTCCAGCTCAACAAAGTTGTTAAGTACATTTGCATCTCAATAAGAACCTGGCCACATTGGTGAATTGCCATGAATGCAATGAATGAGTGATCGCTGGCCTTTTTTGCTACTTTTAGCATTGCAATGTGCTCAACGGAATTCATTTTCTGTCTTAAGTGTCGAGAGACAGGATCAAAACTAAATATGCTTACAGGTGTCAGTGTCACCGTATTCCTTCAATAGGTACAGAGCTAAAAATAAAGATGCAAAGTTATCGAGGGTAGAAAAACAAACAAACAAACTGTCACCTCTCTGCTCGTACCTGCTGGCAACAGTGAATGACAACAAATGGATTGATCATTTTTTTAAGTGGACTGTGTCTGACATGTACAATTTATGGTCCCTGATCATCATCATATTCCAAAAACTGCTCCCTCCTTTCAACTGCTCTTTGATAATGAGTTGATTTAAATGATTAGAAATGAGAAGATGTGCCAAAACAATTATGAATTTCATCGCTCGGTGAATATAGAACGCATTGTGGGTTAGGTTTTAATTAGATAACTAGATAGATAGTTAGACCAAAACGAGTGAACCAAAACAAAACAAACCTCATTGTGAGTGTAGGTGACACCATTTGCAGTGGATGATTGGTCAGAAAAATAGCAGAGATCTTTATAGATGTCCTCTTCATTTCCTGAGCAAACATTACCACTCACAGAAAGCAAGTTATAGTAGCAGTGACCACGATTTCCAAAGCCACTGCTGCTACCACCACCACCACTGCTGCTGCAGTGGCCAACAGTGCAGTCGCCATGACTGGAACAAAAACAAACAATAGCGTTCTTCAAAAATTTGAGTCACGTCAGAAGCAACAATAGAGAGGGAGCAGATGGGAATTTGTGAGAAAGTCAAGTAGGTACGTGTAGGTAAACCCTTCTCCTAAGAAAGATTATTTTAAAAAGAGGTCCCAACAATAATTCAAAGGAAGATCATTTTGTTGTTTGGTGATGCCTATTTCTAGACAGAGTAGGTACAGCAAAATCCACAACAGGCACCTCCAAGTACCATTTAGTGCTTACGAATACCATTGTATCATTACGTACCTGACAGTGCCACATTAGGAGGACTGACATGTCTATTAACGACCATTGTAAACACAACAATAAAAATAGGTACCTACCTACCTATCTTGAGATGAATGGCTGAGGTGATCCATCATTTTAGGTCAGTACAAAAGAGAAAAACGATCTGGAAAATGAGTCACAGAGATGTAGGCACCCACCTGCAAAGTGAATCGGGTTAAGTTATTTATACGGGGGGACACAATTATTGCACGGCAACAGGGAAACATTTTCAGAAAACAGCAGTGCCCTTCGCCGTGCAATAGTGTCCCCCCTTTGGCACCAGCGTAGGGCACAGGGTGTGCCTTATTTCTCTGGAGGGTAGACAGTCGGTTGAGGTAGGTTATCAGATGCTTTGGATAAGTTAAGTTAAGTTAGGTGGGTTCGGTTTGGTCGTCAGGTCAGGTTAGGTTAGAGTTCTCTGTACAGTGTATCTTTTCTTAAAACAACCAAATGAACCTACACTAAAAACAACCTCGACCCAATCTAATCCAATCTGACCTTACCTGACCTAACCTACCCTAACCTAACCTACTCCAACCAAACCTAACTTAACTTAACCTATGCAAAGCGCCTAATTAACCTATCTCAACCGACTACCCACCCTCCAGAGAAATAAGGCACACCCTGTGCTGTATGCTGGTGTCAAAGGGGGGACACTATTGCATGGCGAAGGGTACTGCTGTTTTCTGAAAATGTTTCCCTGTTGCCGGGCAATTGTGTCCCCCCGTATAAATGACTTAACCCGGTGAATCAATTTAAATTTATGGACATAGGTGGGTAATGGTTTGTTTCTGTCTCTGTTCCTGAGAATACGCTGCTCAGCAAGATGGAAGGGACCAGCATGGATTCAAGTGAAGAATGATTCAGATTTGAAATTGATGTGACTGTAAAAGAGACATTCCATTTAGGTGTCCAATTTTAGCTGGGTAGGTACCCATCTTGAAACGTAAAATAAATGAAACGGAAGGGATGGGAGCACACAAAACAAACAAGTTTGATGAATGATGTATCAATTTGTCGACAACAAACTCTGGACAGTTTTCAATCTGATCTCTCCCAGACCTGGGTACATTTTTGAATTTTTATCAATGTAGAAAGGCATTACGATACCTCCCAACAAAACGTATCTCGTTGTTCTACCTATCAATGGAAGCAAAGCTCAATTCTTCAGCTTTTCAGAGATACCTATGACATGCAATTTCTTGGATCCCTTTGATTCAAGTGACAGCTGATGAAGAAGCAGAGGTCTGTTTTGAAAACCTACTGGCCGCAGGAGGAATTGGACACTTGTGCAGGAAAAGGACACCACTGTTGAAGCTTTAGGCACCTACCTACAGTTTTCTAATTAGTCAAAAGTTGGATATGGAAGTTTCAGCATGATTTAAATACGACTTAAAATTGCAAATTTTGCTCAGCTCTATTTACAGGTATGAAATTTTGCGGTTGTAGCAAGGTGAAAAGGGCAATTTTCCAGAAAACAGTGCAGTAAAAAAATGGAATGCTGACAAAACACCTCATCACACAAAATGAAGAAAGTGTCACAATAGGTATTTGCAAAGGTTATCACAGAAGAAGGTCTTTCACAGAAATAGTAATTGTCCTTACCTTGCCAATCTCTCCAATTTTTTATAACTAACATCTCCATGGGACACACCACCTTTAGCTTTATGTTCAGAAAATCCCCTGAAAATAGAATAAGTAGGTAGGTAATGAAAAAGTCACTGTGACAAAACCAACAAAAACACAGAATAGAACAAACAAAGGGATGATTGTCCTTTTTCTGATGAGGTAAGGTAGGAACTTAAAAGCAAGTGTAAAGAGGTCTACAGAGTGCAAACAGGCTACAGACAATAAACACTTAAAAACTAATTCCGACCTCAAGGGCAAATGCGGCAGCAATTGCCATCCATCCCACGACTGCATTGTACTAGCTAGAGCACATGCACACCAACTGGTTTTGATGACCTCCATTCGACAGAATGAAAACAGGGAAAATAATTCCAAGCCTGCCAATGGTGTTTTCTATTTTGGAAAATGTGTGGCCTCAACTGGGCTTTTTCCATCAGTATGTGCAACAGGCAAATAACTTCCACATGGTCCTGGGGCACTTTTAAAAATTAAAAAGGCACATTTTTTAAATGTGATGCATGTGTCACCAATGAAATGGCCACACCTTGACCTTCCTTCTCACAACACACCAACCATTTCCGAATGGCAAAAGGCCATCTGTGTTAATCTACGTTAACGGGCTGATGTTAGTTAATAGCTAGGATTCTGCTCAATCACCAAGGCTCAGGTTTCGTTTGCAACAGCAGTGACTGAACTCAGCTGATCGCAACAACTGCCGCATAAATAATTATTAGGTACGTACCTAAGTTTCGAATATTGGAGAATATGCAACTTAGACCTTATGATGGCCCGGTGGCCATGAATTTCTCACAAATAATCACAACATCGGCAAAAAATTCGCAATGTTTTTTTTTATTTTCATCTTTTCATTTATTTATTTTTTATTTTTTTTTTATTTTCAGGCACGATGATTCCATCCCTCATACTGCATGCTCTAAAGTCTTTAACCTTTTAAATGCGATTGTTACGTCAACGTAACATCCTTAAGGGCAGTCACGTGACGACAGCCCTCAAGGGAGAAAATGTCATTTTTGGTTTTTCAGAGAATTGGATAGATGAAACCTTCCTCCACTCCACATTAGGCAAAAAAAATGCAAAAATCCATCAGCAATGGCCTGATAAATGCAAAATATATGGCTAAAAAAATCCTTGAAGGAAAGATTCGTGAGATGGTTCCTGGGATTAGTGGTATCCAATACAAGCATTAATGTTTCCATTGCACACTTCAGCTATGCAACCAACAGTCATCTGACTGTCTACAAGTCATAAATGTTTCACCAAAGAGATGTTCATGACCTCTCTTTTAGCAGCAATCAATTTACAAATTCCATCATCATGAAAATGCATTGTCCCTTCTTTTTGCAGTCTGTCGTTTTGATCATCAAATACTCATTTATTCTGCTGCACCTTCCTCGAGTCCTTCTCTTCTCAATAGAAGAGATGCTTTTTTCCAAACGGGGAGACCAACCATGCAGTCAGTTTAAAATAACAGCTGAATAAAACTCCAGCATCAAAGAATCGGTTTGGGAATGAAGGACATACAGGGAAGGAAAGAGGGATACGAGAGGTGTAACTGTGGGTGTGAACCTCCTTCCCAAATCTACCATGCCTTGCATACGAGGTGCATTTCAAAAGTCTTTGACGTTTCCTTGCTGAACAAAAACTACATGAGATAAACCTTTGAAACTTTGTCATTTTGTAATCTGATGCTTTCGCTGTAAATGTGCCAAATTTCAATAAGTTTGCACTGTTTGTTTCGTTTTGGCCCACATTTCCGTGGAGGTCGTTGTGGGCACTGGGTGAAATTGATGAATTTTTTCAACAGTCGAGCAAAAACGGTCAATTTTCACACAATGAAGCATGAAAAGCCCGATGCAATTTCACCACAATTCCAGGGTGTCTTCAGTAATTCTGTCCTGTCTAAAAATGGTGTCAGAATTTGGGTCCTTCCACTAAACGGAGGTAGGGAGGCTGCCAAAGATGTCGAACGCTCATTCTGACCTCGGAAACTGCTGCTGCAGGTCAGAATGAGCGTTCAACATCTTTGGCAGCCTTCCTACCTCCGTTTAGTGGAAGGACCCAAATTCTGACACCATTTTTAGACAGGTCAGAATCACTGAAGACACCCTGGAATTGTGGCGAAATTGCATCGGGCTTTTCGTGCTTCATTGTGCAAAAATTGACCGTTTTTGCTCTACAATTGAAAAAAATTCATCAATTTCACCCAGTGCCCACAAGGACCTCCACAGAAATGTGGGCCAAAACGAAACAAACAGTCCAAACTTGCTGAAATTTGGCACAATTACAGCGAAAGCTTCAGATTACAAAGTGGCAAAGTTTCAAAGGTTTATCTCATGTAGTTTTTGTTCAACAAGGAAACGTCAAAGACTTTTGAAATGCACCTCGTACAGTCCACCGCCAATCATGTCGAATCTGCATTTGAAGAGCGTCCCATTTGTTCATAAAACTTGCAAAGAACGGTGGCAGCTTTTCCTCAGTGGGCTCTTTCATTTAAATCGATTTTCCCGTCATGTTACGCCAGCGTAACATAATGCACTGTATCAGCAAAACGCGTGATGCGTTTCCAATGGCGGTTTGAATTTTGGATACGTTGGCCTCCCCCCAGCATGTCCTTTGGTTTTATTGGCACCGGATGCAAACTTCATTCCAATGCAGAAAACTAACCGGCTTTTATATCTACTTGGAACAAAATTACATGAGTGTAACAATCGGAACAGCAACTGCCATCCTGTAAAACTTCGGAGTAAGCGAAAGGTTAAAGTGGCTGAAATGGCGGCACTGATTTCCTTCTTGAAATTGTTCATGATGCCCTGTGTGTGCAGAGAGTCAGAAACAGGACTGTTTCAGAAAACTTTTGAGAGATAGGAATGTAAAAAAGGCACATAGCCTGATTGGTGAGTGAGAGGGAAGAATTGTGAGCCTCTCTGAAGGTTGCCAAAAGTGCACGCTGCCAACGGCGAAGG
>JASGXE010007661.1:0-30803 GCA_030068105.1 Sinentomon sp. SZTP_YWyxl | reverse complement strand
AAAAAATTTTGTTCGAAAAATATGAAGGCACGACGGCATTTTGCCACCCCGAAAAGATCTCCGAAAACATCTGAAATCGTGGATGTGGAGGAACTCTCCGGGGAAGTTAACGAAAAAAACATTTTATCTTCCATTTTTAACGAGACATCATTGAGAAAATTCAGAAGACCATTTGAAGCAACACATGTCTTCTCCCTGGCGAACAATACGTTGAAATCATTGAATCGGAAAAATAGTTCAGCTGCTTTTCCATCGAGTCATTGTGAAGGAACTTTTCGTGATTCGGGCCGATTTTTTCATCTTCCCGGAAAAACAGGATGAATTTCTCAAGTCACGGATATTTCTCAAACCTTTCTCAAGGGCGCTGACCGCACGGGTCTCTGCTGTTCGAGATCGCACATCAGCTGGCGTTTTTTCTTTCCTGTTTACGTCATTAACCGTTTTCCGCCAATCACAAGACAGAGGTAGTTACCTCCATGCTGTGCTCTTTGTTCCGACTCACCGCGCAATTTGCCTCCATGCTTCGGGCAACGCTAATCCGGAGCACAGGGGTAACGTTAACTCTATGGTTAACCCCGTATTGAACTCACCGATTTGGCTCCCTCCGTTCTTACCTCCTATATCGGAGGCAAGTACCCCGTTGCTATTCTACTCCTCTGGGTCAAGTTAACCCCGTATTGATCTCTCCACTGTTAGAGTTGCTAAGATATCGGTCCCAATGAACGGTGCTTGACAGAACTGCATATCGGACAAGTACACAGGAGAATGCGCACCGACAGTGCAACCCTCCCGACATCAGGCTCGGCAGTCGGGTTTGCCATAGTAAATAATTCTTGATAATTATCAAGAATTATTCTTTGTCTGACTGATTTGTCTTACTTGCCGCAGCCATTCTTTATAAATTTTGTTTTTAAACCATGCCGCAGCACGTCGAATGCATCGAAAAGCAGTGGGGATTGTGACTACGAGTATGCTGGAATGCTCAGTGTTTTTTCAGTTCAGAACCCCTTCATCATGACCATCATTGCAGATCAACAAAGAAACCATTGAAAACGCAGAAAACGAACCTTTTCTTCGGTGCCACCCCTTTCAGAATTGACCTTTCTCACTCACTGTCAGAAAGGCAATCCATGATGAGCGATGACACAGTTAGCGCCAGGTGACAATTGAAGAAGAGAAACCGAAGCATCGACGTGTTTCCGTTGCCCTGAAAACAGACGATGTTTCATATGTGAAATTTATTCGCGAACACGACTGGCTCATGTGTTTTGCCAGTAAAATGTGCGACTAAAAAACAAATTCTGATTAAGTAGGTTTAAAATGCAACATCGTCGTGGTGTGACTGCGCATGGCGAGCCGGGCGACAGGTTCCATGTTGGAGTTTTTAAATTTCTATAAGGTGGTTTTTCTTTATTCGATATAATTGATTTTTATTGTTTTATAATTTATTACAAAATGAATTTTTAGACTAAAATGACGATAAATAATAATAACGAAAAAGTGATGATCATAACAAAAAGACAGCGTTTTAATCGCTTGAACTCACTCACAATAGGTACTTTTAATATACTTTTAGGCTTGGTTTACGCGGCAGATCATGGTAGGGATCCTGGACCCAACCTTTAGCAGCACACCAGCTTCTTCTTTTCCCAGATATCCCCCCTGTGTATAAGCGTACTCATTCATGTAAAACATCAAATGAGGATTTACCTACGTACGTATTACATCACAGTTTTTACCCTACGGCCTACCCTAATCTTTGTAGGTTAGGTTGGGCCATTTTGGCTTTTCTCTGAAACCATTCATCCGCACATCGAACATCATTCCTCGAGGAATAAAATAACCATGTGGTTTATACAATACCGGGCGTCTACAGCCGAACAAAGCAGTATTGGGCGGATGATTGTGATTGACGCCTGTCGATTTGGTTTTTATTCCCATTGTCAGATCAGACGCCGTTCATACCATGTGACGAAAGCTAAGTTATCTTTTCTTCTCGTATTGTGTCATTATTAATTTAAGACGCACATAATTTTTATTTTCTAACTTTGCGCCTGCAAATTCGGACACACGGCAGATCTATTTTTTGTGTTACAGCCAGCTCGATAAACAGCTTTATGGCTATCGAGATTCAGACAGTAATTTTTCAGTTCGAAAAAATGACTGCAATGTAAAAAACTGCAGGCGAAAACAGGTGAAAGACCCGTGACCGGAATGGCAGCAAGCGGAGGAACTTGTTCGGCTGAACGATCGATCGGAATAAAAGCCAAATCGGAACGCGCAAATCAGCCGCCCAATACGGCTTTGTTCGGCTGTAGACGCCCGGTATTGTATGTATAAACCGCACATGGTTATATTTGGCAAGCTCTGCTTTTCCTTTTATTTTCTTGGCTTATTTTTGGCAGGACTAACGAAAGGCCGTGCATGGAACAACAAACATTTTTCTGACGCAAAACACAAAACGCTCATCACTTGAAACAATCTACAAATAATGGGCTTTTCAACCTGGATCCCTCATACAAGAGAGGACGGCAATGATTCGCTCTGGTCACTGGAAATCTCCCAATGCACTTACCATTTCACTAGTGTAAGCAGTGAACTCTCGCAACCATCTAAAACCGAGAGATATTGCCAATATCAACCAGAACAGAAACTGCCATGCAGTCGAATAAAGTCCTTTGCGTCTTCCGAAATATAGCATGATTCCAAAGGCGACCTGGAATATAATACACACAATAGTCCGTTTGTAATATGTGAGGTAGAAATTTGTTTTGATTTTTAGATTTTCATATGAGATAAGTGTACCTCCATCAAATCAGTTGTAAAACATCCGCACGCATAAAAACAGAAACATGGCACAAAACATACACAAAGATGACATTAAACTGGGAAAATTGACGCGCGATGCAAGAGCTGAATGGCAACGCGTTCCATATTCACGCGACAGTTCTGACAGACAAAAAAGAATTCAAAAACTGGGTATGTTTTCGAAAAACGAATGAGCGTGCGTCGTGGAACATCAGATGAATCCAGGCGGCAAAGTAATCAAACACTAGACTGGTCAACATCGCTCGACAATTTAGGGCAACATCTCTTAACAATAATTTATTGAGGACGGCGATTTTCATGACGATGGCATGAGGAATACGAATATAGGTTTACTGGATTATCTGGTCCGGAATGTCGGCCCTTCAGACATAGAGTGGAATTTCCCAATCTAATTGATGGAAAACCCTCTTTTGCTGCATTGTGCTTCCAACATTTTGACCTGTTTCTCGTGAACTTTGAGCCCCGATTCCAGGATCAAAGTTTTCGTCCAAACTCGTAAATCACTCACAACCTATAATCGCTGAAAAATTCAAAGCAAATTAATCACACTCTCGACGTCTGGAAACTTGAATCGACCAGCCACAACATCGACTTGAGCCCAAAACTCCACGTGAGTGCAATCGCAAGTTAGGAGTGACAACAAGAAAAAAAGAGGTTCTAAATGTGGAATTTTGGTCTCAAGTCCATGTTGTGAATTTGGCTTTTTATGTGTTTTGTCCCGCAAAGATTTTAACTGGTCGTTTGTGTTCAAATATCATTGAGGGTGGGTGCATGGATGGAGACGAGTTTTGAAGATGTGAAGAATGGTCGTCATGTCGTCATGGCTTGTTTCAGGTTGCATTCTCAGATATCACCCACTCGCAAAACGACACAATTAACTTAAAGTTGTCAAATTTCAATTGTTCGCTGATTCAATAGTTTGCTTAAATGTACATACATCTTCCAATCAGTTCTCATCTGGTTAAACGCGTATCCTTCCTTCCCGAACTAACGAACCACTGTGTAATTAGAAAAATTGTAACTCTGAAACAGAATCCTTACAAACGTGATGGTCCTTATCACCGAATCGACTAAATCGGCCCATTGGAAATTCACAGAGTCCTCATGGAATTTGAAAACCTGGATACCGAAGTCAACCAGTGAGCAGATTATCAACAGAACGAGGGCGACCTGCAAACATTATTTTTCTTTACGACTGATGGTTGAAAAAAATAGCTCCACGCTTCCAAAACACATTGCGGAAATTTCGAAATTTATTGCGGCCATGCCAAGGAGTACAATTATCCGTAGGATGTAAAAATTATCGTATAGGATGTGAAAAGCTCTGCATACATCACTTTATACCTCTAAAGTCCATTGGATGTGCCCAAACTTTACCTTATCGTATCCGATTTTTTCATGTCAACCACGATACTAATCAAAAGTCAAAACATGCAGTGAGAGTGGTCTGTGCCTCCACTATATTGATATGGGCCCCCACGCCCAGTTCCCACTTGAAAGCTCGACGGCCGAATACAATATGTCATTGTTATACTAGGTATCCCGTTTCAGCATGCAGTTTCTTCAGGCCAAACTGATGATGAGATTAGTGACGACATTTGATCGCAGCGCCAATTTTATTGTTATGGGTAAGTTGGCAATCAGAGAGATGAGCATCAGAAAGCACAAAAGCAAGCCCGCACGGGTAGGATAAATCGGGAAAAGAAGAGGAGTTGTTTCAGGCCAAATCTCGCTCCAGAAGCAGAGGTCCAGTGTATATTGTTTGAATACAGCCGATTGTCAGACACCTTTTCTTGTCAGGAAAATTTATCGTTGTATCGGGGTTGTAGATAAACGGCAGCAGCAAGCAGCATCGATTTTTGCCAAGCTGTTTATGGACAACCTGGGCATAAATCGGGGTTTCCTATTCTTTTTGTACATTTTCCATAGTTGGTGAAAAGTTAATCCTCTTCCAGGCTTTTTCGGGTGAAAGAACGACGTGCAGCAAAAGACCGTTTCTCTATTTTCCATGTTTGTTCGCATGAGAAATGTCGGGTACAGTTCCAAGGCCTGTCTACAAGTGGAGACGACCAAGCTCACGGACGTTATATTCAGTTGATATGCGGACAGAGGTGTACTTTGACAAAAGTTAATAGACGGCCGCCTAGCTGTAAGTTGACAACGAGCAAGAAGCACCAGTGAGGGTACGCACGTTTGGACAGGTTTACACATTGCTTTTGGAATTTTACGAAAAGAAACCACAATGTCTGTGAACTTGGCCCACTTCACAATATAAAATGGTCATTGGAATTGCGGCCGAATTCTTAAGAGGTAAATACAAATTGGTGAACTATCCCTCTGAAAGCAACTGTGTTACGCAGAAAACGGACAGATGGTAGTGCGAAGGTTTCCACGTATAAATTTGGCCGAAGTCAATTAACTAACGATTTTTGCAACATGGAGCCGAGTGACCGGATACTGGAGTCTATTACTTCTGCATAAATTGATCACTTGTATCGGCAGGAGACCCCAAAAGAAAACGTAAGGTACCCAAGCCAAAACTGTCTTGTGAAAACAATCTGGAAACTCTTCGATGCGACCCTTCAAAATCGATGAATCCTTAGAGAAAAGAAAATAAGCAAAAAAGGACATGTAACAAAAATGTCAACACCCGAAGCAATCACACAAGCGCGTATCAGCTTAACATATAAAGTATCCATGTCGCATTAGTTTGAACATCAAATTTATTGACATTTTTCGGCAAATTATTTGTGTGTGCGTATGTGGAAAATAGGATAGAGAAGTGCTGCATGGCACGTATACATTTCGTGAAAAAGATAAAAACCGTTTCTCCTGAATCACGTTTTAGGTCATAGATTTCAGGAATGCATGGCAATGTTCTTACTCAGCTCAGAGGAATTTACACAGTTATATTCAGTCTCTTTCGAAATCTCCATGCAACAAAGCGTTTTCGTGTTTGGCCAAAACTTTCTTCTTCACATTATGACGATTTGCTATTTTTGGTATTTCTGGTTTCAGTCCAAGCATCGCACAAGGCATTCTCGAATATCACGAAATGCAATCAGATTTCTACCTATATCTTTCATTAAAGAAGGCTCTTGTGCAGTTGAATAACTATGTGATCGCAAATGCAACTGACTAAGCGATAAATTGGAAAGATCACTGCATACGGTGTTTGGATTTTTGCAAATTTTGGAAAACCGAAGCTGGAATCTGGGACCTGATGCGATTTTTGTCGCTACACAAACGGTCAGTGAGGAACGTTTTTCGTTGATCAACTTTTCGTAGCAAAGCCGGAAAAAAGCTCCGACGGCCCAAAGCTATTGCGACGGCCCTCATTTCGGCCAGCACACCGGCGTCTCGCGATTTAGAAACCCAACCAAAACTTGGCCTGACGATTTTAAAGAAAATGATCTCCAAAAAGTAATTCCCACCACCAAATATTGAACCAGTGCAGAACGGCTGATTGAAACACCAAAAGCGGACAGATTGTCGAGCACAAGCCTGCGCAACAAAGAATAAAGCAGAGACAATAAATCGACGGCAGCATGAGAACTGTTGGCGACAATTACATCAAAACAGAGAATTGTTGCCGCATTTAAAGAGGAATTTGACATAACTTTGATTTTTAGACAGCCTTCATGCCTATAGGTATGTTTTCCCATTTCCACTGCAGATATATGTACAGTTTAAATAAAAATTAGCACTTCAGATGTCCACCAGGTTTGATCTTGAGCTTTCGTTTTTTTCATAACTGATTTTTTGCTCCACATTCATTCGCAGGCAGCGCCTTCGAGGCTGTAACGTGAAGCGAGATGTGTGTTTTAATTGCGGCAAGCTCAGCGGTAGACAGTAACCTGTTGACCGCTTCTCGTGCCGGCGTTTGACCCGAAGGCGAAGGCAGGCATACCTCGTTCAGAATTCCTGAATAATCGCGCCCGCCGTCAATGCGTTCGCTGCCTCGTTCGCCAGGTCGCATACGGTGTGCCGGTTGCTTGCTTGTGTGGTTGAACGTGTTCTTGGCACATGTTCACACTGTTTTCAGGAAAGCCACACCTTGCATATCCAGAAAATTGACGTCTTGGCTGCAATTTTAACGATTCAGTCATCGGTCTGTTTTTATTGAAGGGAACCTCAATGGAGAAAGGCGGTACTCCAGGAGGAAGTGTTCCCATGAGTGCACCAACTTCAGTGTCCTCTTCCGCAACTTCCTCAATGAGCAACTTCCAGTAATGTGGATTTGCCGTGGCGGGCCAAAGTCGTGGCCCTATATGGGGACACCTGAAACCAAACGTGTACCAACAAGGCTCGTGCAGACAACTTAGAAGAACTCCGGGCGGCCATTTTGAGGGTCTCTAATACCATCACGCCTGACATGAACAACAATGTATTTCAAGAACGGGACAAGCGTGTCCACAATTAAAGTGTCGCTGCAGATGGAGCACATTTTGAGCCTCTGTGAAACACTGAATCGGGCAGGACGATTATTCCATCTAATGTGGTGCACCCAGTAGGCCTACCTTATTGCAGTGACTGGCTGATTGCCGAACTCATATCAGATTTGCGTCCGAGTTTTCTTCCGCATTGGCAGTTATTAAAGGCGAAAAACAATTTCATAAATGACCGGTAAATTCCTATTCGATCTGTATAGAGAAAGAACTGATGTTCTCATTTATGTGGAGCTTTGTCAATTTTACAACGAGGATGTTAAGTTTCCTCATTTTAAATTCGACGATCTGTGAAGTGTTAACGACAGAATAATAATTCCAAACAATGTTTTCGCAATTTTTGATCCTGTTCCTGTTGTCTGAGTCAATTGTGCATCGTCATCTTATTTCTCTTACCATTCAGATGCATGGAACTGACATGTGTCGATCTGCAAAAATCTCGTATAGTGTTTAAATTTGCGACGATTGCGAAAATCTGGCCGCTTGCGACAATCCGTCCGCTTGCGACAATGTGTCCGCTCGACAATCTGTCCGCTTGCGACAATATTTCCGCTTGCGATAATGTGTGCGCTTGCGACAATCTGTCCGCTTGCGACAATCTGTCCATTCGACAATCTGTCCGCGTCGACAAACTGTCCTCTTGCGACAAAAGTGTCATGCTCTGCGTGATGCGTCCACAGTGCAATGCTCAACCACTGACGGACCTCGAGCGTTTTTCACGCAGAGGTATATTTATACATAGAGGTACTCGTATATTCGTATTTTCCAACCACTTCGTGTCAAGCGAGTATAGATTGTTTCAACATTGTACGAAGGGAGGTCAAAACGTTCCTGGCTTTGCCATCTTCTTTTTGCTCAAAGCCTGTGATAATTTGGCTGATTTGTCCTTCAGCCCTTCCTTGTTGGGTGGACAAAAATTCGCGTCTTTGGATTAGTTCCCAATTTATGCCCCTTTGACTGGAGTGAGATCGTTGGTCACTGGGCAATGTGAGAAAATCGAGTAACGTGCTGTGACAAAGACTTTTTTTATTGGAAGGTTAAAAAAAGCAAAGGAGATCATTGGTGATGTGGGAGCACTTTATGCTCATACGCCCTTTATATTCCACTGCCAAAAATGTGCCTCGCATTTCAAATGCATGCACTCGAAACCCTGGAAACGTTTTCGGAAGGTCTTGCTTTCGGCTTGGTTTTTATTTTTTGGAATCCGAAGGGTTTCGCCTAACCCATTACCTCGAGGATGGGAAAACGACCCCATCATTGATGTTCTCGGGAATTCAATGGTGAAACCCGTGGAAAATGGGACTTGAGAAAGAAAATAAAAAAGATTGTGAAGTATCACGAATGCAACAGAACACAAATGCACCTTTGCACACAAGGTTGCAAACGATTACCAGCAGCCCATGACTCGATTTCTTCGTCAACCTCCATATTTTCACATTTTTTCACTTTATCAGTGCTTCTTTTTCCCGAACACGTAAAAAATTCCAAGTATATAGAAAGCATTTTCTAAAAGGGAACTAGTGAGTTACACAGTGGCAACGCAAGGTTTTTTGGGGCTCCTTCTTTTTTGGGGCTACTTCTTGAAGCCTGGAGAAGTTGACACACAGATGCCATGCGTAATTTATGGGGGGAGTTGCACAGAGAACACCCAAGGTGGTGCAAAAAATCATTGCTCTCGGAAAAAGAGAACTGCAAAAGCCAGGAACTTTTTGACCCCCCTGCGTAACTTACCCATAAAAGGGAAGACCCGCAAAACCTTTGAAACCCTGTTTGATCCATAAACTGCGTCTGTCACATGGGTCAAATCACTGGAACAACAAAATTGCCGAAACGATTGCAATTTGCTTAGATCTATAGCCAAGACGTACTGGAATGATAGCAGTTGCGGAGGGGTGCTGACTTCTCGCTGAGCGTACACATGCAACAACAAAGAGCCCCGTGTCAAACTCAAGAGCAACAAGCAGCACCTGTTCCGAGTAATCGCTGCAACTGTGCTCGCTGCTGTGTGGTTGGGACACTGCTGCGAAAAAACAACCTGAACGAGGCCTTTGTTCTTATTTTGTGAGATGAACGAGTATTCGTATCGATTCATGCAAATTTTAATCTCCAAATCGCTCTCATCTGCAATGCAGGTGCGATGATGCGAAACGTAGCATTGGCAAAGCTGCATACCGTCCTGCATCTGCCTAAAACGACCTTCGATTTCCACATATCTGTGCTGCCATATGAGTTCCGCGGGTCAGGTTTCAAATTTGCCAACTTATGAATTTCCGCCATGAATAATTTTGGAAATTGGACCTTCAACTGAGATGCGGCGGAAATAACTGGAATTTTGCTCTCATGTGGGATCAAGCTTTGTTTCAATGAGCATTTGCGAACTGTACATAGAATCTCCATCCTCGTCCGAGTTAACCGACGGCAAGCGCATTGAATCGGCAAACATGTTTGCCGATTATTCGAGTCGTAGAACTGATGAGTCTCGGGGTATTGTGAGAAAAGGAGTGAAAGGGAGTCGGGTGTAAAATTATGAGCGTCCTAAGTTTGCCCGAAAACGGGCTGAACTCCATAGCACCGCAAGTCACTATAGCCTGTTTACTTTGGCATTACATTAGATGGTTTACATTAGAAGCACTCTGTTTACAGGCGTCAGTTAAGTTAAGAATGGTCGCAATTGACAGGAGATATATTCCAGAGACACACGAATCAAAATTTATCGATGAATTGTCCTCCGAACCCATATTTCCAAGATATGGCTCCCCCAAGGGGCCCCAAAATGGCCTTTTTGGAAGCTGAACTCAATTTCTGGGTTGAACTCATTTTGATCCTAAAGACCGAACGTTTTGAATAGGGGTTTCTCAGAGCAAACTGAAAACAAAACATTCAGCGATACAATGCGTTCCATACCTCCCCCATTTTATTTGGTATTCTGTATTTTATTCAGTATTCAATATTTTAATAGTATTCTTAATATTTTTTATAGAAAAACTGGGTTTATATAAAAACGACCAATTGTCGTCAGAAATGGGAGAGATTGAAAAAGTGAAGTAAACTCAAGGAGCGGGGAATTTCTAATTAAAGTAGAGTCCTTGAGGCGAGAATTCCATTCCTGGAGGGTTTAGGAAAGAGAATGAAAGTCTGATTAACTTAATATGGTGGGAATCAAAAACGTGTTGATATGAGAGCGTCTACAATTGAACTGGCTCGCTAGAATTTCATCTGGAAGGGGGATGAGCAGTGTCCCATGCGTCTGTCCGACCTTCGCTGAAACACAGGTGAGAGGCCAAGCTAACTTGGCATTACCGTTACACTATGGATTCTGGTCGTGATACTGGTGGATTCTGGTGTAGTCGTGGTCGAACGGTGCCGCACTTCTCTGTACCTTTTCAAGCGAGTCAATGTGACTGACAGAAAAGGGATCCCAGACACTGCGCCCATATTCCAGAATGGACAGAACATAATTTTGTACCCCAATAACTTGATACTTTTTTCCCCGAGAGACGATTGCGCAAGATTTCTCCCAAAGCAGCCTTGGACGTGTTGACAATGTAAGCTGACATGCTACATCCAGTTCATGTGCTGAACAGTGTTACTCCCAGATATTTGAAAGAGGACCCATTGCAGATAGTGTGCACCCCGCGAATAAGTTCGTCAAAAGGCGTGTGTGAATGGCAGGCCTGACTCACTTAAGGGAAGTCATAGGATCGCATATCCATGCATTCATTTTCATCTTCCACTTCCGGCACCAGCAGCCCCGCAGCTGGGGGGTTTTGGGGGCTAAGTCCCTCTTGGGACCTGCCAAGTCCCCCTGAAAAAATGAGCTATCGGGGCTTTGATGGTTTTTTCCAATCTGTGCGAAGAATTCAAAAAAAAATAAAAAATAAAAAAAAGCTAGGTCCACTGAATATGGATACTTTAATAAAATACAAAACAAATTCTTTCACCAATTTTTTCTTTCGTAGTGACAAAATCACGATCAATCACTCGCATTGCATTGATATTATGCCAAAAACGTGACAAAATTATGCCCCCAATTATTCTTTAAAAACTGCCCACGGACAAAGGCCTCAGCTTCTCTCTTCCACTCTGCAAACGAAACGTTCTGTCTCATTCCTTTTCCTGCGTACTTTTCCCTAGTGGAACACACTTCCGTAAAGATTCTGTGGTCATTCTCCACGCATGCTCCATATTCTTCTCGCACCAGTCTTTATTAGATTTCTTGTTGACTTCACAATATTGTTGTTTCCGCAAATCCACTTTGAGTTTTCTGTTAGTGCCCTGTAATGGGGAGTGTAACTCTTGTACACTCCATCTCATCTCCTCTCTCCTCTCTCTCCACCTGAATTTTAAGAACATCACCTTTTACTCAAAGACTCAATTCGTCTAAAACCCAGAACCCTATTCACCCAAAATTGTCTTTTTCCTGAATCATCCATCTACCCTGATTCCTGTATCAACCAGTGCAAATTGCAGAATGGGAACTTGGTTTTGGGCGAATTTTGCATCATAGGAATTGGGGATATGCTCCATGCCACAGGAGGCGAAAATTTTCCTGAGGTTCTCTTTTGCGGGCCTCACCTCATGATGATTAGTGTTTTTTGGGTAACAGTTCCAAAGTACTGACTACCGCCTCATCCCCGCCTCAGCCGCCTCCTCCGCCTCCCCTGCCTCAGCCGTCTCAGCCGCCTCCTCCGCCTCAGCCTCCTCATCCGCCTCAACCGCCTCAGCATGGTCTGGCAAATCGGATGAGGCGCTGAGGCTGCTGAGGCGGATGATGAGACGGCTGAGGCGGATGAGGCGGCTGAGGCGGAGAAATTGTTATTTTTTAATCGCCATTTTATTTTGGTAACAGTCCCAAAGTACTGACTACCACCGCTTCCTCCGCATCCTCCGCGTCCTCCGTGTCCTTCGCTTCCTCCGCATGCTCCGCTTCCGTCCCAACGCCGCTTCCTCCGCTTCATAAATGATGCGGCGGAGCCAAACATGATGCGGCGTCATTGTTTGACTTTGTTTTGTTTCATTTATTTTTTTTGGGTTATGTCGTTAAAAAGGGGGGGACACAATTGCACGGCAGCAGGGAACATTTTCAGAAAAAGCTGTACTTTTAGCCGTGCAATAGTGTCCCCCCTTAGGCTCCTGCAGACGGTACAGGGTGTACTTTTTCTCTGTCGTGCAATTACTCCTCAAACGGTTTTCTTTTGCATTTTCGTTGCTATACTGCCTGCATTATTTTTTCTTATTCTCTATCTGTAATTACGGGCCGAGCAAATCATGGGGTTTAGTCTCTTAATGAGAGATCGCGCAGGGAGATCAGGTCAGGTTTGGTCAGATTGGATTAGATAAGGTCCAGGTTGTTTCAAGTAGGCCCTAGAGGTACACTGCGCAGAGAACCCTAACCTGACCTGACCTAACCTAATACCGTGTTTACATCTGAATTTTTAATGATCATTAAAAGGAGGCTCATTAATCGAAACGGTCGATTAATGATCATTTATTTTGACCCGTTTACATTTGCATTTTCGCCAAGCATCATTAAAAAAGACTGCGGATTGCGCTTGCTTTTCCCTTTGAAAATTTCGTTGCCGGAAACAGCAGCAGTGAAATATGAGCGTTCTTTAAGAACAGAATTATAAGCTTGGGGGTATAGCTCAGTGGTAGAGCATTCGACTGCAGACCGAGAGGACCCGGGTTCAATACGCAGTCGCTCCACAAAATTTTCAGATTCCATAAAAATGTTGTTTCATTTTTGGTGGGTATTCGAAGCTGTTACGTCTTTTTCTTTTCTGGAATATGGTTTCCTTGAATGGCCAGCAGCATTCTTTGTCGAATTTGCACTTCTGTACGTTCAAAAGTGCTCAAGCGACCGCAAAACCACGAAACGTTTTGAACGTCATTAAAAATAAATTATGTTCGGAACATAATTAAAATAAATGATCTTCCTGATGACGTTCCCTAATTTTGGGCGTTCACATCTAAAATTAATGACAAAAACTGAAAATTAAATGATGTTCCGGAACGTCATTAATCGAAAAAATTGGAAAAAAGCGTTTACACTTGCGATTTTGATGATCATTAACTTTTTAATGATAATTAAAAAACAGATGTAAACAGGGTATAACCTGACCACACCTCACCTAACCTAACCTCACCTAACCTACCGTAACCTAGCCTAACCTAACCTAACGACCCAACCGAACCTAACCCAACTTGACTCTACCTATGCAAAGCGCCTAACCTGTCCCAACCGACTACCCCGTATGGTCCCGGGCCGTTTCGTCCCCGCCCGTTTGGTGCCGCCCGTTTGGTCCCGAACCCATATCGTCCCGTGCCCGTATGGTCCCGGAGGCCTTTTGGTCCCGGGCCGTTTGGTCCCGGCCGTTTGGTCCCGGGGCCTGTATCGTCCCGGGCCCGTATAGTCCCGAGGCCGTTTGGTCCCGGCCGTTTGGTCCCCGCGGTGTCTGCAGGCACCCTCCCCCAGCACAATGGGCGTTGGTGAACCAAATCAGAAAAAGAGAAACGAGTACGATTGTCTGATTTTGACAATCGTTTGGCGAACTTTCAGACCCTCCTTCAACAGCAAAGTGACTGCCACCAGCAAGTGCAGTCCCAAATCGATTCAATGAAAATGGAACTTGTGAATTTGCAACAGTACCTACGGTAGAATAAATAACATCTTGTTTCGTGGTCTACCAAATATTCCAACAGAAGGGAGTCTTCAATTCATCAGAGACTTTCTTAACAATGTCAGTGGGAAAATTGATGTCAATTTTCACTTTCAATCTCATGTGGATTTCTGTCACTTTCTCGGAAAACCGAACGCCAACGGGTCAAGACTCTTTTGGTCAAATTTGCGAATCGATTTGTGTAGCAGCAGTCTCTGTCCGGCATGCGTAAGAGCAGGCTGAAGTTACATGATCTTGGGTACGTTGAACTTCCAAATACCTCGATAACTGTTCAAGAGCATCTTGTCAAGGAAAAATGGAGTTGTACAAGGAGGCGTTTTACAAGAAAACGGACAAGATGTGGAAATATATTTGGACACATGAAGGAAAAAGTCTTCGTCGCAAAGCCGATGGTTCACGACCGATTGTTATTTCATCAACTGATGATCTTGAGCTGATTGTGTAATTTTCATTTTTCTATTGCATTTGATTTTCTCTGCTGCAACTGACATAAAGGCAGTTTAGAAACAGAATGGACACAGATTCAGATACAAACTTTACTGTTACTTCAATGAGTTTGCCTGTTGTGCTCTGGAAAAGATTATCCCTGATGTGGGTCTCTGTATATTATCATTTACAATGCCAGGAGTCTATCAAAAACATGGACAAGCTGAAACTAATCCTATCTGTTGCCTCTTTTCCATGTCATTTGTTGTGCATAACTGAAACATGGCAGAGACCGGGTTCACGCCGATTCGAGAGATTACCTGAAGTCCTGAAGTATGGGGTGCGCTACCAAACCGCCGGGACCAAACGGCCGGGACCAAACGGCCTCGGGACTATACGGGCCCGGGACGATACAGGCCCCGGGACCAAACGGCCGGGACCAAACGGCCCGGGACCAAAAGGCCTCCGGGACCATACACTCAAAAAAATAAACTCAAGAACTAACAAAAAAAAATTGTAAGTTAACTGTCCATGAAGTTGGGTTTTAACTTGAGACTTTACGCGCTTCAAATGATAAGTTTACAACCTTTAATTTGTTAACTAACAAATATTGGTTGGCAGCTCTGGTGCGATTCGTAACTTTACAATCTTTAACCTTTCAGTTAACAAGTTTCGGACAATTATTAATTTGTGAACTAACAACTTTTCGGATGCAGTCTGGCAGGACACGTAACTTTACAACCTTTAAATGATTAGTTTACAACCTTTTAACAACCATTAATTTGTGAACTAACAAATCTTGGTTGGCAGCCCTGGTGCGATTCGTAACTTTACAACTTTTAACCCCTCAGTTAACAAGTTTCTGACAATTTTTTGTTTGTGAACTGTCAACTTTTCCGACGCAGTCTGGCAGGATTCGTAACTTTACAACCTTTAAATGATTAGTTTACAACCTTTAATTTGTGAACCAACAAATCTTGGGTGGCAGCCCTGGTGCGATTCGTAACTTTACAACTTTTAACCCCTCAGTTAACAAGTTTCTGACAATTTTTTGTTTGTGAACTGTCAACTTTTCCGATGCAGTCTGGCAGGATTCGTAACTTTACAACCTTTAAATGATTAGTTTACAACCTTTTAACAACCTTTAATTTGTTAACTAACAAATCTTGATTGGCAGCCCTGGTGCGATTCGTAACTTTACAACTTTTAACCCATCACACTGTAAATGCGCGGGTCACCTCCGGCTCACATCAAGATCGCCTTTTAGCAACGGTTATAGATCACATTGGGAATGCTCTGGAGCACTCTTGGTAACGATCATCAGATGCGATCTTCGGCTGCAACGGCGATCTTGACAATGATCCGCAGGTGATCTGCTAATCATTTAATGCGATCTTCGGCCGACCTAGCGGTCTTTGTGCGTTCACCGATGATCTTCTGAAGATCAGGAGAGCGCAACAGTTATGGAACACTCCAAATGATCTCAAGTTGCTGATCTGAAAATGTAACTTGTGATCTAATGGCGATCTCACATGATCTACAAATGATACCCCAATTGAAAAAAATACTTCATTTTTCAAAACATCATTTTTTCATCATTTTTGAAAAAACTGCATCAAAAAAGTTTTTGGAAGAATTCACCATTTAAAATTGATGCCCCACTTACATCGCATGTCAAGGCACATCCAAATCAGAAACTCGAGATCAGATGAAGAATTCCTGAAAATACTGACAAGTTTCAAGATATGACAAACCATTTCCGGTCATTGTTCAAGTTTATTGATAGGTATTGGGATATTTTTTGCAACGCAGTGGTATTTGATTGTCACTGGATCACTCGTTTCTTCGAACGGTATGCGGACCATCCGGAAAATCAGGCACATATTATGAGATATCACACTGACTTTTCTGAAATACAGAGATATAGCAGATGATACTGCTTGACTGGAATGCTCCATGTGTATTTCAGCAAGACAGAGGGATATGGCAGATGCACTGCTCTGACTGGATTGCCATCGCCATAACAAAGCGTTTAAATCGTTTTGGAAGGCAAAAGGCCGGAATTCCGCCTCAAACACCTCATAGTCCATTCCCCCGTTACAAATGCACCATTTTTGAAGGAACAGAAGTCAACACCAGTTTTTATCAAGAATATACTTTTGTACTCGATTACTCGATTTGTGGCAAACATTTCGATTCTTTCTCAAATTGTCCTAAGACTCGAATGTGATGGTGGAAAATTAATGAAATACGAGGTCAGGAAAAAGTTTGTTTTGTTCCAGAATCGCCGGAACATTTCCAGCAGTTCAAGTTTAACTCAATGCAGTGAACATGATGATCATTGCAGACATAAGTAGAACGAGGTCACGAAAGTTTCCTTCATTTGTTTGCAGTGTATTTGCAGAAACTGTCAGCAGGACGACTATTTTGATGCTGATCCTCTGATGATGCCGATCCTCTGATTTGATGAAATATCCAGTCGGTTTTGCCTGCATGGAAGACAAACAAAAAGCATAAAAGTTTCAAAAAACAATTGCATTGGCGTCTTGGAGGCAGCGAAACAACAATGGTAACCTTGAGCATGGTGTGGCTAGAGGAATACGGAAGAAATCAATGTGCCGTTACTTTTCTGCAAAAAGGCCATGCAGTTGTCATGTCGCACAAAATTGAGAGTCATGTGTTGAAAAGATTTCACGTTGCTCTAAACACCAACTCGGCTGTTGTTTGAACAGTTTTGGGTCACACTTCGAAAGCACTCACTACCGCCGCATCCACCGCATCTTTACACCGCATCCGCCGCATCCACCGCATCCCGGTAAGTAAGAATCAGGGATGTCCAAATTATCCGTCCTTTTCGTGTCTTTTCTTTTTTATTTGATTTTCGCTTTTCCAAGTTTTAGATTAGGTTGGGTTAGGTTTGGTCAGATCAGGTTAGATTAGGTTATGTTAGGTTAGGTTAAGTTGTTTCATTCCATTTTTTTCTTTTTTTTTTTGTTTCCCTGACGAACCTGAGCCCATCAACCGAACCTCCTGACCCAAAGAAAGTTGGCCAACCCAACCTTGTTTAAGCTAACTAATCAAGGTTGACATTATTAAAGCCATGCCTAAACAACCCAAATCAGACCTGTCATGATCGGAGCTTCCTGATCTACCAACGTAGCCTGGCCAAAAGATAATCTAATCTAATCCTACACCGAAACTTAGATTTGGCTCAATGCAATTTGCGGAACTTCCCCATAACCAAACTGAACCCTAATCTAATCTAACCTAACCTATTCCTATCCTAGCCCAACCGAATTTAACCTATCCTATGCTATCCTAACCTACACCAAACCTAACCTAACACTTACCGAAACTTAACTAACCAACTAACTTTACCTGACCTAACCTAACTTAACCTAATCTAATCTAAACCTTGGAAAAGCGAAAATCAAAGAAAAACGAAAAGAAGCTAAAAGGACGGATAATTTGGACATCCCTAGTTCTTATCAACCGGGATGCGGTGGATGCGGTGGTCGTGAGTGCTTTCGAAGTGTAACCCAGTTTTGCCTTTTTCGAAATTATAAGCGATCTGAATCATCAATTCAGAGTCTGACAGGAGCAGCCCACGTGAAGACTGCCCCAGCAGTCGACAGCAGGCACGGTCTGTGCAATTCAGAACTGCAGTGCATTTTACTGCACAGTTCAATTCAATGAGTTTTGCCAGGGCTATTGCAGAAATCATATTTTCCAGCAGCCTTCTGACATTGCAGGGCATATTGTTTAGCGCACCCAAGGTCGGTAAACGTATAAAAGGAGGTCGTCTCAATGGAGGGTTTTCCGAGTCGTGTTGTGATTGGTTGTTCATTTGTGACGCAATTGGTGGAAAAGGCAGAAACCAACCTGCACAGTTTTCTGCGGTTGCTGTTCGGTTTTTGAACAAAATCATTTTTGTTTGTATCAAAAAACGCACTTCTGCGGCATGCACTTGGATGTTTTGTTTGAAAAAATGAACCATTTCGGGAAAAAGGGCGACTTGGAGGACGAGGCACGAAAAGACGTGATGGGCACGACAGGTGACTCTGATCACACACAACAGGCTGGAACGATTTGCGAACCCATTTCAGGTGCAGAGCAATGCACTCTCACCGATGAAAATTCCGATCTCGCCATAAATGTGAAAGATTCAAGAGAGTTCCTTAAGATTCTTCGATAGCTCAGTTGGTTAGCGCGCCTACTTTTTTTTCTGGTGGATTGGAATGGTCGTGGGTTCAAATCCCGATGTCGCCAAATTTTTTCAAAACGGAGCTGAAGCGAAATTGAAGTAAAATCTTTTGGCTGGATCATGCACAAGATGCGCGGTTCTCCAAGTCCACTTTGAAAATCTGTGAGCAGGTTCTGCGACCAGATTGTAACTCTGACAGGAAAAAAAATTCTTCGAGTTGGCTCCAAACGCGATGATCGACGGAAATGGAAAAGAGAAAACACGTGATGCCCATATTTTGATAATGGATAAATACCTACTGGAGCCCCGATCTCATCACAGCACCGGCACATGATGAGATCCACACGCTTTGACAAGGAGAATTCACAACACAATCGGCCTCGGCCTCGCCTCGGAGGTTGTCACTGGCTCCTCCACATGACCACTTTTGGGCACAAATTGCCACCAAGAAAATTCCGCCCAGCGCGGAAAATCGGTCCATTTTGCGTCGTCATTGCCAGTGAAAGAAACTGTTGGGTGGGAAATCCAGTTCTGCGAAAAAACGAAGGACACAGAAAATTTTATGGCAATGCACAGTTGCTCACTCCAAAACCAATGTGAGAGAAAATTGAAAGCCGATCACAGCAGTTGTCGTTTTGGTGCTCCGATGGGTGCATTTGTTTACCTGGGCGCAACTGACTTGGAATTTCCATCGACAATTGTTTGTCACATATTGGCTGAAAAGTAAGCCGAAAGCCAAACAACATCAACAACAGAACAGGACAGGACACTGCCCTGTGGCAAGTCAACTGCGGTTGCAAGGCAGCTGTGGTGGCAACACACCGGAAAAGCAAAATATGGGTACCCTGCAGTTGGCGGAAGTCTCCAGTATCCACCAATGACGTCACATTTTTGGCATTTCAAAGCCTTCGAGATTGCTGTTTTCCCATTGAGACGACCTCCTTTTATACGTTTACCGATCTTGAGCGCACCATTGTACTTCATGGCGACAATCAAGGGTGATGATATGACTATGTAACAAATGCCTATAAAGTGTCCCACAAGGACAAGGGACACCGGGGACATGTTTCGGACACATTTTAGACAATTTAGCGACAAATAATTGTTTGCTGGGCCAGCAACAGCAGGACAGTTTTTGGAAAAGGGACACACAGTTTTGTCTCGGGGACGTCCCATAGCGACGCTTTGGAAATCTACAATTTCATGTCCATATGTCACTTGGATTCGTCCCTTTCGCATCCCCCCAGGGACGTCTTTTGGACATCCCACACTTATTTTAAATATCTAAAATTCCCCAGGCAAATTCTTTCCTCTGTTATCGTAGACTCGCTCCATCATAGTCCTCGGTCCTTCAGTTGGGACACCGTCTGACTGCTTTACAAAAAGAGAAGGGCGCCGCACATAAGTACATGATTTCTGCAATGGCTCTGGGAAAACTCATTGAATTCAACTGTAGGGAAGATTTATGTTTCGGGGGGCCTGTGAAACCTTTGCAGCTCACCAAAATGGCCCATTTGTTCCTCATTGGACAAAATCGGTTCAAAGGATATTGTGATCCCAGAGAATTGCACGATTTCAAATTGTCAGCACAGGGTTCCACGAGAGCCAATAAGGAGTTCCATGTGCCCCACAAAATCCGAAAAACTTCACTGGGGTTTCACTGGTGCCACGGCACATTTTTGCAAGCTCCGATGCGTTGAAAAAGCGCCAGCAGCTTCTCATATGGTGCCACTGCGTGTTACAAGTTTCATGCAATTTTCTGTTTTGGTCGCAGAGACGGCAGGATAAAAATTGGGTGATCAAGATTGGGATGGGTACCAGGCTTTGTGCACAGATAATTCCACTTTCCGTGATGCGTCAGTAACTACCTGCACGGCAGTTTTCCGTCATGCATCAGTTTCGGGCCGCTGTTTTTATTGGTACATTTCAGAACTTCTCGCGAGTTTCTGTGGGGTTTGGCTAGTTTCTGTGGGGTCTGACAAGGAAAAAACTCGTAGAATTAAAAAGGAAATCTGGACACTGATTTTTACTCGGACTTTGCAGCGTCCCCCACTAAAATACCTTGGAGAACAAAATGTCTGAAAAGAACATGCAGAAAAGAACGGGGTAATGAATGTGGGTACGTCAACAATGGACAACAAATCCTTCTCACCGCATGTTTTATGCATCATGGGAAAAGCTTTGTGGGCATGTCCAGCAAGAGAGAAAAATTCAATCACCATGCCAGTCGAAGCCAGTTCAAAAATGCACTTTGACCCATTGTGGCATCCTGAAAGGGAAATTTCAACACAAAATATTAACTTACAACAACTTCCAAGAATTGGAATTAGTTTGCCGTCTGATGTCAGCCGACCCTCTTCAGTCGCGCTTCTTTTGTGTAGCTTGAAGTTCTGATTCGTAAACAATCTGAGAAAAGTTAAAAACGAGGAGTTAAAAGAGACTGGCACCGACTGACCGCACTTCCTATGGACTTGAAAATCACGGAAGTGGGAAGTGAGGAAGGTATGCACAAGTGCCCGAAAGGCGAGTCCGAAGAAAAAATAAAGTCTTTCGCGTGGCTTCTTGTTGCATTGCCGCCAGACACGTTTGACAACGGGAACCCATTTTAAAAGGTGAGAAAAATTGTCTCTGAATTGCAAGAGTCAGGGAAAATGTGACCAAATTTGGCCAGGGAAATGCAATACATTGGCAATCACTCGAATATTTGCCTGGAAGCCCCTCTATTCAACAAACATGGCGACAATGATCAGCACAGACAGAACCAATGCCAGTGCAAAGAAGCAAATTCCAACTGATGTTTTTGATCTTTTTTTCATGTCGCGGCCCATTTTGCCATCACTCTGTTTTGAGGTCATGTCATGAGTTTCCATGAACGGATGAGTTATGGCACGAAAGCACTGAAATAGGGAACGTAATGATCGCAGGAGGGCAGTCGACCTTTATGGGCAAAGTGTGTACAAGGAATAGAGACACTGTCGGGGGTTTGGGGGCGAGGCCCCCGCCCCCGCCCCAAGTGAAGGGGGTGTGGGGCAGCCTCCCCCAGGTGAGTTCCAAAGACAGAGCCATTGGCAGGAGGTTTTGGGGCGAAGCCCCCCAAGATCCAAAGAACTATAAAAAAAATTGTGGTTCCTGAAAATGACTCCCTGGGCCTCTCAGGGATGGTTAACTGAAATCAAGGACTCATCCAAACTCACTTGAACTCACCCAAACTCACCTGAACTCATCCAAAACTCAACGGAACTCACCTGATCTCACCCAAAACTCGACCGAACTCACCCAAACCTCGACCTAACTCACCTGAACTCACCCAAAACTCGGCGCATCTCATCTGAACTCACCCAAAACTCGACCGAACTCACCCAAAACTCGACCCAACTCACCTGATCTCACCCAAAACTCGACGGAACTCACCTGAACTCACCCAAAACTCGACCGAACTCACCTGAACTCACCCAAAATCGACCTAACTCATCTGAACTCAACCAAAACTCATCCAAAACTCGACCGAACTCAACTGAACTCACCCAAAACTCGACGGAACTCACCCAAAACTTGACCGAACTCACCCAAAACTTGACCGAACTCACCCAAAACTCAACCTAACTCACCTAAATTCACCCAAAACTCGACCGAACTCACCCAAAACTCGACCGAACTCACCAAAAGCTCGATGGAACTCACCTGAACTCACCCAAAACTCGATCGAACTCCCTTGAACTCACTCGAAACTCGACCTAACTCACCTGAATTCACCAAAAACTCGACCGAACTCACCCAAAACTCGACCCAACTCACCTGAACTCATCCAAAACTCGACCTAACTCCACTGAACTCACCCAAAACTCAACGGAACTCACTTGAACTCACCCAAAACTTGTCCGAAGTCACCCAAAACATCTCCGAATTCACCCAAAACACGACCGAACTCACCGAACTCTGCCGAACTCATCCGGAAAATCGACCGTCTCGGGATCTGGACAAAACTCACCCGAGTTTAGCTGCACTTGCCTTTATTCCAGAAAATCACCAGACATTTCGGGTGAGTTACTGAGTTCGGATGAGGAGGTGATGTTGGTAGAGTTTTGGGTGAGTGCAGGTGAGTTCGGCCGAGTTTTGGTGAGTTAGGTTGAGTTTTGGGTGAGTTCGGTCGAGTTTTGGGTGAGTTCAGGTGAGTTAGGTCGAGTTTTGAGTGAGTTCAGGTGAGTTCCGTCGAGTTTTGGGTGAGTTCAGGTGAGTTCGGTCGAGTTTTGGGTGAGTTCATGTGCGTTCGGTCGAGTTTTGGGTGAGTTCAGGTGAGTTAGGTCCAGTTTTGCGTGAGTTCAGGTGACTTTGGTCGAGTTTTGGGTGAGTTCAGGTGAGTTCGGTCGAGTTTTGGGTGAGTTCAGGTGAGTTCCGTCGAGTTTTGGGTGAGTTCAGGTGAGTTTGGATGAGTTCAGGTGAGTTTGGGTGAGTCCTTGTTTTACAGGTTAACCCTCAGGGAGTTATGGAAACTGATCTCAGGGACCACTCAACATCTGTTGCGCTTGCCTTGGTCACCACGCCAGTGTCCCAGAACAAAACAGATGAACTTTTCTGAAAATCTTCAACCTTTCGGGATTCCTGGAAATAAAGTATCTGCGCAGAGCAATGTCCAAATCGAACGTTTCTTCCTTGTTGATGCAGAGCAGCAACAAATGAGAAAATAGTTTCTGCATCATTGATGACCTCAAATATGTCTTGCTTCTCCTCAAACCACAAAAAAGGCAAAGGCCGAGGAGCCTTTGCGGAAGCAGAGTGTTGTGCAGAAATCAGCCGCAGCGCAGTAAAACTGTTTCAACAGGCGACAGGCTCTCAATGCCATAAGGCAATTTTCTCTGGAGAACAGCAAATATCTCAGAAAACAATAAAGTTGATCACATATCCCTAAACAGTCGAAGCAAATTCGAGATGATCCCAAAAAAGTTCTCAACTTACAATGATGAAAATGATGACAAGCAAGGTTCCTGCAGTCTGTCCATCAATTTATTGTGTTCCAAGTTGACTTTCAAACTGAAAAGTGATGACAGCATGAGTGGCTCGAAACAAGGCCGACTGCCTGGATCCATGAGGCTGACTTCCTGGCATGGCAATTGGCAGGAAGAGAGCCTTGTCTTGAAAGAGCATCCGTTGAAACGGCATCATGGAGGTGATGACAAGACTTTGAAACGGCTCAACAAGCAGTCTTGAAAGTTGTCCGGAAATTCCACTTTCAGTGCAGATAGCGTGGGGCATTTGCAGTTGAGTTCCAGGACAGAGTCGTCTTGAAATGTCATCCGTCTCAGGGGTTGCGGTGCAGACGTGAGGATTTGATGGATCCCCCTAGTGATCCCCCCAGTGTAGATTTCACGGAAATCCGTTGGTCGGACTGCGCTGAAGAGGTCTGAGGCTTCAGCAGTTGACTTCGTTTTTTAAACAGGTGTTTCGTAACGTGATCCAAAGGGACTGACGGTGCAGGGACGGATGAGGATTTGGGCGTGGTGTTGTGAGCTGAAATATAAAAAGCGAGTTTTAAGATTATTGATACCATCGGAAAATATTCACCTCGGTCGGACTGCAGTCTGAACGGGGCTCTGTAGGCTTCAGCAGATCCCGACTTCGCTGTTTAAACACTGCCGTGACTTTAGATGAGGCCGTGATCCCAAAGAGCACTGATCTTTGCGAGGGACGGATCAGGATCTAGGTCAGGTCGGATAGCTTGTGAGGTGAAATATTAACAAAGCGAGTTTTAAATTATTGCGAATAAGGGCCAATCGAAAAATTTTGCTCAAAACGCTTTCTGTCAATCTGAGTCTAACGGCAGGGTTTGTATCCCACAACGCATCCCGACCAGCTTGATGGGAAAGAGGAAAGAAGCGGAGTCATTTACCGTGGGGCGAGTTCAAGTCCGGGTCAATAATTATTTGCTCCGCGGACACATTAAACTCCACAAAACTTGAGTAAAGCGGACCCAATCCAATTATAAGACCTTCGCTGTTATCCAAAACCTTGTCCATGATCTGCTATCCTAACCATCGCAACCAATCAAAACAAACAAACCAAAAACCAAAATTGCATCAGAGACTTTTCACCTCCTGCTATTTCTCGATTCACGTTCAAGATTTTCTTGAAAAACCCCCTCACACAAATTTTACAAAAGCGAACTGACAGTGGGGAGTGTCCAGCGGAAAACCATTCCGGTGTTAATTTCGCAAGGTTTTCTTGACTATCTGTGGTAGCCGCAGTCATGCAATGCGACCTCATTTGAAAATCGAGCTTTTCCACCGAAGTCGTTTTCCGCCGGACCATTCTCT
This sequence comes from Sinentomon sp. SZTP_YWyxl, assembly GCA_030068105.1. Taxonomy (NCBI): domain Eukaryota; kingdom Metazoa; phylum Arthropoda; class Protura; order Sinentomata; family Sinentomidae; genus Sinentomon; species Sinentomon sp. SZTP_YWyxl. The sequence continues at coordinate 5,908 of JASGXE010007661.1, read as the reverse complement.
CTGCAGTGACAACAACAAAATGCGCATTTTGGCAGGGACGCTGTAAAACGTGGAACCACCCGAACCGACCCACACCGACTCAAACCAAGCCAAATCGACCCAAACCAAACCTCCCTTTTTGGCGAACACGAACACCAACAGCTTTGGCAAACAGTGAAGCCTTGTGCTGCCATCAGATGTCAATTGCCTGTTTTCAATGATCAATCTAATTGGCCTGGCAGGCAGGTCAACATGTGTGGCCGAGTTGACATTGACCAGAAACAGAGGAACGGAAATAATATTTGATATGAAAAAAATCGGGTTTCGTCGTTAAAAGGGGGGACACCATTGCATGATCGCAGGGAAAGATTTTCAAAAAAAACTGTGCTCTGAGCCATGCAATAGTGTCCCCCTTTCCATGCAATAGTGTCCCACCTTTTGCACCATAAAACGATGCAAGATGTGCCTTTTCTGTCCGTGGGTAGTCGGTTAGGTCAAGTTAGATTGGGTTAGGTTTGGTTTTGTTAGGTTGTTAGGTTTGGTCAGGTTTGGTTGTTAGGTTAGCTTAGGGTTCTCTGTAGTGAAACTGAAACCAATCAAAACCACCTGGATCTCACCCAAACCAATCTGAAGGAACAAAGAAATAAGGCAGGGAAAAAACAAAGGAGATGCACAATTGCACGGCACAGAGAAAAGGCAGACGCTGTATCGTCTGATGGTGCCAAAGGGGGACACTATTGCATGGCTCAGAACAGAGCTATTTTCCGAAAATGTTTCCCTGAAAGCATGCAAATCGTAAAATCATTGGATCTGTTTGCACGAAAAGCAATCCGTTGAGGCCAAAATCAGGACACATTTGCACTGGATGCTTCAGGCAAGCGTTTTTCCCACATGGATGTCGAAGCGTCGTTCGCTTCTGAATGTCCTGAATCAATCATTCAGACAAATCAAATGATCGTTCCACAACAGGATTGCAACACACACTCACCTGCAGTGTTCTCCATTTTCTTGGTCTGCCCCACCGAGTCCTGGGCTTCGGATTCCCCACCGAGTCCTGGGCTTCGGATTCGAACTCTTCTGGTCTCCTACATGCGATCCATGCAATGACTTCGAATGTTGCATATCTGTCCCCACGTTCTATGGGCCACATCAATCCTTCATTGCAGCAAGGGGGTGGGCTGCTGATCGCAGTGTCACATCCTGACTCCTGGTCTTCGTTATCTTGGTCTTCGTGTTCTCACTGTCCGCGGAGTCTCGCTGGGAATGTCACGAGTCTCGCTGGGCATGTCACTGTCCGAAGGACCCACTTCCCATGCAGTTGGTCGTCGATGGTTGCAGTCTGTTGCGAAATCACTCATCACCATCGACATCATCATTTCTCACTGTGATGTGACAGCAATGCGGCAGATGACTCGGCAGAACTTTTTTTTTGCACACCTTCGGCTCGTCAGGAGAACAATGCCCCACAAATCGACAGAACTTTACCAACACTAAATCTGTTGCGAAAACTGTTCTCCAGTTTGTTTTGATCTAATCTCATGACAAGCTGCCACGGATGTGCGGGCAACACTGCAGGAAAGAGATTATAAAGAAAAGAAGGCTTCACTTGGTGGTCCCTGAAAACCGGACAGCCGGACAGCCGGACAGGACTGCCGGACAGGCAGAAAGGACCGCCGGACCGACCTGGACAGGTTAGGTTAGGTTAGATTAGGTTAGGATAGACTATCCTAACCTAATCTAACCTAACCTGACCCGTCCGGGTCGGTCCGGTGGTCCTGTCCGGCAGTCCTGTCCGGCTGTCCGGTTTTCAGGGACCACCCTTCACTTTGCGTGCATTGTCTGTGTGAAAAACAAGCATGCAGGCGTGTAATATGCACGACTTTCCAAAATTAAATTAAATTTTCTGAAAAAATAGACAAAAAAGCAACTTTTTCCCAAAACATTTTCCGGTAAAACAAGCGACAAAGCATCATGCTAAAAATTCACCGCTTTGAAAGCAGTGCATTGCAATTTCACTGGTATGTAGGCTAGGTGCTTGCAAACTGCAGGGAGTAAAAGTTATGGAACATACCTACAGCCCAAGACATACCTACAGTTATGGAACATACCTACTGCCCAGGACATACCTACAGCCCAAGACCTACCCCTTGCAGATCCTCTCTTCTTCCACGGGGAAAATTTAAAATTTCCGAAGCCTAAATTGCACCATCATGGTAGCGTTCAACCAGCATTTTCACCCTCGGCCAGCGCACTCATTTTGCCCAGCAATTATTTTTCATTTTTTTTTTCATTTTTTTCATTTCATTATTTTTCATTTCAGAAATGAGTACGCGTTTGGGCACATCCCGCATATCCCGATTTTTCGCGGATCGAAAAAGTGAAAAATAAAGCTGATGTCTAACATACCTAACCCACCCTAACCAACCTTTTTCCATTGTTTCAGCGTTTTTCCCCGTTTTTGGAGTGTCGGGACTTTTTACACGGAATAAGATGGAAAAGTGCCCAAACGCGTAGGCCTACTCATTTCTCAAATAAGCGTCTCGGGAGCACGGAAGGGAGACGAATGGGGTTTTTTGCATGGAGGTGGAAGCTTACACCTGTCCTAACTTCCCTGACCTGACCTAACCCAACCCGGAGAAATTAAAAAAATCAGCCTCCAAAAATGCAAAAATTCTGCCTCAGTCCACTTCTGCCTCAGTACGTTCTGCCCCAGTCACCGGTCCCCGAAATGGGCTGGCGAGCAAAAAAAAATTTCGAACAAAATATGACCAGGCTCAATAATCCGTGCTCCTGGGCCCCAAACGACTTTTTGCAGCCATGCTGTCCTGACAGCAAAAACTGCCTTGAAAACTGCAAAGTCACAGCTTCCCCCCAACCTTTGCAATTTGTAATTTTTGGAACGTCTTTTTTTGCTCATTTCGTGTAAAATTGAAGGATCTATTTCATGTTTTGTGTCTCCAGCCACAGAGGAAAACGGTTCAATTTTTTGAAAAAAACACCGTTTTTCAAGTCTCTTTTTCCTTTTTCCAAAATCCACCAAACACATTTCAACGCTGCCGATTCTCACTGAAAAACAGGGGAAAAAATTGAGGGGGTACCGACACGCACAAAGTCACAGGCGTACCTATTGTGAGTGCACGGAATGATGCCAAAACGTTCTTCCAAGCTAACTACATCTACAGGGGACTGGGCAACGCGAACGGCTGCGGAAAAGGGAAACAATGCCAAAAACCTGTCTACCACCGCACTTCCCGGAATTCCGCATCCACCGCATCTCGGAATCGGCACAACCGCATCACAAAAAATGTGCTTTACTTTTTTCTGATTTTTTTTTTGTTATTTTCGCACCATTTACCGGCACCCAAGACACAGGTTCCAACACCTGAAACAAAGAACATGGTGCCGCATTGAGTATTGTGGGTTGCACACGGGACCTCATTCTAAACGCCCCATCCGAAAGACGACAGGTCGCACCACCGCACAAAACATGCTTTCTTTCCACATGGTCCCAGCAAAGAACGCCGAGGAAAGGAATCCGGCCCAAACTGGGGTACGAGCCCATGGTCCTTCAGATCACGAGACAGACGCGTCCGCCGCAGGAGTTCCAAAGTGACGACAATTATCACTTTGAAAATATCCAAAGTGACAATCACATTTGTCACTTCAGACTTGTGTCTTTCGACAATCAAGACAACCTGATCTGACCAAATCTCAAACAAACCACAACTAAACCCAACCCACTGTCTATGCAATATGCGGAACACCCTGTTCGTTGGATCAGGTGTGTCTTGGGTGCCGGATAATCGTGCGAAAAAATGTCATGATTTATGAGACAAAACGAAAATTGTATTTTTTAGATGAGGCGGTGCCAATTCCGAGATGCGGTGGGAGCGGTTGTGGACAGGTCATTGGAACTGGTGCCGAAAAAAAGTTGACTTTTTCCGCAACTTCTTGTTTCACAATTCATTCGAGCCAAAAAAACAATTTGGCTTTGCTGAAGACCTGAAAACAGCAGAACTATCGTTCATTCGAAACATGTGTTCGGAAGCCATTGTTCGTCACAAAAAACTGCATTCGAAACGGAACTGGCGTTTGGCGCAAAAGAACACACTTGGGTACCAAAAGTTCCAAAACCGCACGGAAAAAAACAAGCAAAAAATTCCAGTCGCATTTGTGGTCGCAAGGGCACCAGCTTTCTGGAAATCCGAATCCAAACATGGGGCAGAAATCAGCATTTTTTCGGCGCCTGCCACAGTGCCATGCACACAAACTCACGAGCTCGCAGGTTTCCTCACGCAAACGCCATGATTCACAAACCATGCATGTGCCAGTTCTGTTTTGGTTTGGCACTCCACAGAAATCGCCTCCATTCGTGCACTGTTCGCTGAAAAGACAAAGAAAGAACTGCGCGAGAATGATCAAAAGCAAGCCAGCGTTGCCTTGCCAACGCAGGCAAAAGACGTGAAGAGCAAAAGAAAACAGACATGGGACGCCTGTTTGCTGAGGCTGCACTCCGCATCCGCAAGAGACCATGATGAAGAGGCGAAAGAGAGAGAAGGCGCAGAACCCGCAACCCCGTGTCCGCGCCACCCCGCTCCATAAAAATGAACGACAACGTGGTTTTGTTGCGCTCAACGCTTGTTCCAGCTTCGGCCAACCTCCCTTCCAATGATCTCCTGCAAAGGCCTGTGCTCTGGGAGTTCTCGAAGTGGAACTGGATTGAAGAAGATCACTGGCAAATGAACAAGAACATCCTTTTTGCAGAAAAGGTCTCTTTTGAAGCATTGTGAAGAACCCCAGAGCACAAAAAGGTTGCTCTCGTAGCATCTCGAAGCATTTCATGGTGATCTTCGACCGTGCCGGCACTTTACAGTGCATTAACGAAAATATTCCTGACATAATTTTTTTGTAATGTTCGTGTTTGGCAAAGGCGGATATGAGTGAGGGGGTTGGTTCTCAGCTGGTGATATAATGGGACCAAATGTTTGACCCTGTTTCCGTTAAGCGGCACCACATTCATGGACGACGTGTACAGGGCACCTTCAGTAAAATCAGATGTGTGCAGGCCAACGCACGATGCTTTTTATATTCCGTTTGTTGAAATTACATATCCTTCGTTCGTCTCATCTTGCTGGGAGAAACAACAGTTTCTGTCTTCTTTCCCAAATTGAAATAAATGTAAAAAGTAAGACGAAATGACAGCTGGATTTGGGGCAAATGGAAAATTCGCCTGTCCGCCTTGCTTCACTGAGCTCGGGCGGAACAAATCCAGTTATACCTTTTGTCGTTCATATTCCCTTCTCTCAGTCCCGAGAAAGAAAACGGAAGGTGGGCGACGGGCGTGCAAAACAGCCAAGTTGGACATCAAAAGACTGGGGTTAGAATCCTTACCATAGATACAGCTCCCTGCCCATTGACAGAACTTTCAACAAGGCTTTCATTATTGTGTTACACAGAAGGTTGAATCTGTCAGCAGCCTTTGTTAAAGGGATTCCATGAGTTTCGGTGCTCCATCGGAAGTGACCCGGATTAAGGTCAAATAATGAAGGATGTATCCTATCAACATCGACATGATCATCCGTGAATTGGATTTGGTCCTTTCAATTTTCGACGATGCCTGCATGTAAGCGTCGACACGGAAAGGTGAAATCGAAAAATTTTCATTTCCACCGCATGGCGTTGGGCGGTGGAAATGAAATGAATTGGCAGCTATTGAACAACTTGAACCAACTGCCAACTGTTAATGATGCACAAGGCTCAACGGCATGCATTCCATTTGTCGAAATATTTCCCAAACTCCACAAACTCTTTCACCAACAAAATAGCTATCTATATGCCTATTTGTTGTTCGAATAGCTTAACAGAGCGCACTTACATCAACACATGCATGGTCCCAGAGCCATCAAAGTAAACTGATATTCAGCAATGC